>SEYY01009873.1:60000-61527 GCA_009176605.1 Armadillidium nasatum
AACACTTTCATTCCCTTTACCACTCTTTTCTTTTTTTCTTTTTCCATCCCACCCTTACCTTCAACCAACATTCCTAGATATTTGAATTCATCCACCTTCTCAAGTTTCCTTCCCCCCACTTTTACCCCCCATTCCTCCCTCTACATCCCCTCCAATCCTCATAACATTACTCTTCACTGGAATGACTTCAATCTCATATTTGCACATTTCCCCTCAAACTCTCTCACAATATTCTCAACTTTTCTCCAGATTCTGCCACCAACGCCGCATCATTGGCAAAAAGTAAAACATTCACATCCCATTCACCCACCATATTTCTCAACCTAATACCCTTCCCTTCTCTCTCCCTTTCTCTAACTAAACCATACATCAATAGATTAAATATATATATATATATATATATATATATATATATATATATATATATATATATATATATATATATATATATATATATATATATATATATATATATATATATATATATATATATATAAAGTTGTTATATATAATGTTATATATAAAGTTAAGTTTGCTTCTTTCCTAGAGAGCCTTAATCTAATTAGTAAGGTTAATAACTTAATACCAAGGGTTTCCACATACTCTTTTAATACAATGTGAATGTTTAATACCGTATTTCCGCCTTCAGCGTTTATAAGAGGAAAAGCCATAGACTCCACCTTTTCGAAAAGAGCTCTATGTGTGGAATCACTACATATCTGTGATGTATTTCCCATACATGGGCGAATAACACTCATATAAAGAGCAAACAACTGTGGTGGTGTGAAGAAATTCAGAAGTCACCTCAAAACACCTAACCTCTTAGAAGCTTGTTAAGGAAGAGAAGTAATGTAATCTTTCCAAGAAAGATCACAGAAAAAGAGACACCAAGAATATTAAGGACAGATGATGGTTTGAGTTGTGCGTTTCCGAAGAAGACATCATAGTTGTGCTGAAGATTGTGTCGAGCAGAGAGATGGAGGAATTGAGTTTTGGTGGCATTGAAAACAAAAATATTTTCTCTGCCCCAATTTGAAATGCGAGATATATCAGGGGTCAGTTGCCCCTAAGCTACCTCCCTTGTCTCTATTAACTGTTGTTGGGAGGAGTGCCTTTCAAATTTAAAAAAAAGTAATAAAAGATGGAGTCATCGGCATAGGAGTGGATAGGAAATGAAATAAGAGAGGAGGTTGTTAATAAAAAGCAGAAAAAGTTTTGGGGATAGGAAAGTTTGGAAATCAAAGCTTTTTGGCAACAGACTCTATCGAAAACTTTCGATATGTCCAGCGAGACATCAATAGATTCACCGAAATGACCGAAATGGCGAAGAGCGAAGGAACAAGAGTCAGAGAGAGATTAAAGAAGATCAACAGTAGAGCGTTTCTACAAAAGCCATACTGGCGATCAGAGATAAGAGTAGAAGAATCAAGGTGTTTCCAAATTTTTGACGGATAGAATCTTTTAGAAAGACCGGATTTAAAAAATAGGTATTTAAGGTTGAGAAAGGTTCCTCTTTTCCAGCACAGA
>SEYY01009874.1:0-2500 GCA_009176605.1 Armadillidium nasatum
CTAAAAACATCAAACAACATAAATAAATTTACTATATAAACACCCTAGCTTCAACCTAAGAGCCAAAAAATTATTACTTTAAAATGATAAGATCGTGAAAAGATAAAAGAATAACAAATAACTAAAACTTATTAAGTATTTTAAAAACCGAGCTTTCGACATCAACACCAGGAGATCTTTATTCAAGTATTTGTGAGAAATGAAGAAAAAGGAAAACTGAAACATCTACTCCAAGACGAAAACTCAAACAATCAAATTTTGTTGGTTAGGAATTATGTACAAAAATAGCATGAAAATGTTTTTTCCAAAATATTTTTATAAAACTTCTCATCTTTTATTAAATTATTATCGTAACTCTACGCTGCACCAGCATAGAGAAGAAAATAATATCAATTTTCACTTCACCAGGGGACTAAAATTATTAGTATTTTTAATGATGAAAGATTATAAAAACTTTCTAATATCGTTATTTTGGCAAAAAAAAAAAAATTTACTCATGAGAAAATGGAAAACTATAAAATTTCATTTTTAGACATCCTTATTGATGTAAATATTGTATGTAAATATAATTTTTTCTGTTTTTAGAAAGCCCACCTCTTCAAACTCATATATACATTGTTATTCTTCTCATTCGTTTCATACAAAAATGTGCATTGTTGCATCACAATATATCAGAGCATTAAAAATCTGTTCCCCTTCCTCTCTTAGGGATGAGCTAAATTTTATAAGAAAAAACTTTCAGATCCCTTTTCTATCCGGATAGAGTTATAAATAAAGCTTTTTATAAAGCTAAGAAGAAAATATATGGTGTGGGGACTAATGTTAAGAAAAAGAAACTTTATAATGAAAGAATTATCATTCCATTTTATGTTGATCCCATAATTAAAAGACTTTTCTCAAACATGGTATCGTTTGTACAATCTGTTCCTAATACTTTTAAAAGAAAATTTATATCTAAATCACGTTTGTCTGATAGAAATAAGAACAGGGGTCTATAGTGTAGGTTGCAGGAATTGTGATGGTAGGTACTATGGAGAAACTAATGATTTTAAAAGACGTATTTATCAATATGACTATAGTCTGAGGTGTGGTGATCATAGCTCTGCGTTGCATCAGCATAGAGAAGGAAAAACTCACATAATCGATATGAGTTCGGCAAAATTGCTATTTTCTTGCCAAAATAACGATAATAGAAAGTTTTTAGAATCTTTCATCATTAAAAATACTAATAATTTTAATCGGTCCCCTGGTGAAGTGAAAATTGATGATAATTTGAATAATTTAATAAAAGATGAGAAGTTTTACATAAAATATTTTGGAAAAAACATTTTCATGCTAATTTTTGTACATAATTCCAAACCAACAAAATTTGATTGAGTCTTCGTCTTGGAGTAGATGTTTCAGTTCTCTTTTTTTTTTACCTTGAATAAAGATCTCCGGGTATTGAGGTCGAAAGCTTGGTTTTTCACATATTTAATAAGTTTTAGTTATTTGTTATTCTTTTTATGATCTTATCGTTTTAAAGTAATAATTATTACTCTTAGGTTTTTTATATTATATATATATATTATATATATATATATATATATATATATATTATATATATATATATATATATATATATATATATATATATATATATATAACTGAAAAGGGATTAAGAGAACAAAGTTGTTCGTAAGTTTTTCAGAACAGTTGTAGTAGTAGTAATAATAGTAAGAGTGGTGGTTATGGACCGACCGGGGCCCCGGCCCCTGCCAACCCCTGCCAATAATCATTTGTTAAATTTGAGAACTACACTATTTAATTAATGGTAGATTAAATCAAACAAAATAGAAAAAATTAAGATTTTGTTTTATTTCAATATTTTCTTTTTCATTTCTATTTCTTTTGACGCCTCCTCTTCTGCTTGTGAATGTTCATCTTTGTGTTTTGATTTTAGATGCCCCTATAAATGTTTGGTTGAAAACTTTTTTACTTTGGGCACCCGAAGGTCCTCTTTTAATTTCCTGGCTGCATATGTTACATTTAGCTATTTCGAGCCTATCCTGAAACATTGTAAAGTACTCACATACTGCTGAAGCTGATCTTTTAGCCATAGTGACTGAAAGTATAAGCAAAATAGCTTTGAAATAATGTAGCTCAATGATACAAGTTTGCTACATAACAGTAAAATAACAATATGTATAAATACAGGTTATATTGATAATTTTATCTTACATTTTTTCAAACTTTAACTTAGGGTGTCACCTAAGTAAAGCTGTTGAATAACTATTGTGAAAAAAAAAAAAAAAAAAAAAAAAATTTAAAAATTTTTTGTAGTTTCTTCAAACTTTTATTATACAAAATCTGTAATTTTCTGATTTTTTTTCTGAAAAATGCAAATAATCATTAATTTAAGTGAATGTTGACTATTCTACTCCTTCCTTATAATTAAATCTAATTTTCTTAACCTAAAATTTCAGTGCTTTTGACCTCTTTACAAATTTTATAACCCCGG
>SEYY01009874.1:10000-17500 GCA_009176605.1 Armadillidium nasatum
GATAAAATAGATGTGTCGTAGAAATCTTATTAGAACTTTTTTTGTATACTTCGCCACTCTTCATATAGTTTTTTTTTCCAACTTTGGGATAAAATTCTTCTCATTTTGGGTAGGTATTATCGCTTTCTCCCCAAACATATTATTAACTGCAAGCTTGACTTGTCGTATATTAAAAAATAAGACTTTAAATATCTGACTAGTTGAAGGTAACTTATTACCAACAATTTGAGAGAAAAGCTTCCAATCATAAAAACATCACAATATTTACGCAAATTTTTTGAACACGAAACCATTTCATAATTAAAGCATGAATGCTGAAGTGTTTAATAAACGATACCACCCCACCGTAAAGCAAGCAGTTTAACTGAGAGGTATTTTTTAAATACAGAATCACAGTAACATTGCAGACGTCCGGGATTGAACAAGTCTCGACTTGTCTGACGTTCTGGTACATTATTAACATGTTTATTAACCAATACCGTGTCAGTAATTCAAGCATTTTTTCAATTCTATAACAGGATAAATAAATAGGAAAAGTATTGTATTTGCAACGCAATACGCATGCATTTTAATTGGAGAATAGTATTTAACGGTACATTAATTTTGATCAGAGGAAGATGAATTTTTTACACCATACTTTTTCATGATAGAGAATAATTTCAAGGAGTAGCACGCATAAAATTCTAATTTTCAAAAATAAGGACTACCCTAATATATATATATATATATATATATATATATATATATATATATATATATATAATATATATATATATATATATATATATATATATATATATATATATATATATAATATATAATATATAAATAAAAAAAAAAAAAAAAAAAAAAAAAAAAAAAAAAAAAAAATTTTTATTTTATTTTTTATTTTTTTAATTTTTTTTTTTTTTTTTTTTTTTTTTTTTTTTTATATATTATATATATATATATATATATATATATATATATATATATATATATATATATATATATATATATATATATATATATATATATATATATATATATATATATATATATATATATATATATATATATATATATATATATATATATATATATATATATATAATATAAGAAATAATACACATTATCTGTCAGTTTAATGCTGTAATATGCAACATACATTATTGCATGCCTTGCTCTTTCTTTATTAATGAAAACCTCTAAAAATTTTGCCTCATCTTTAATATAAATTATACAAAGTAATGAATTAAATTTACTAATTACTTAATTACTACTTCGGTGTTTGAAGTTCCTAAAAGCGTGTGGAAAGAAATAACCAATGTCATTCTCTCTCTGCTTTCCAAACGTATATATATATATATATATATATATATATATATATATATATATATATATATATATATATATATATATATATATATATATATATATATATATATATATATATATATATATATATATATATATATATATATTATCTGAGAAAATTAATGAGAAATTTCATTAAGAAATTACATTTACAAAATAATTTTTTTCAGAAATTTGCAAATTAAATTAAATATGCACTTACATGAGATACAATCTTGTAAAAAAAATTTGTCATTAATAATATATATATATATATATATAATATATATATATATATATATATATATATATATATATATATATATATATATATATATATATATATATATATATATATATATATATATATATATATATATATATTAGTCTCCTATAACTCTCACAGACTATTTTCATATAGAAAATTAATGTCAACTGTCTTCATTTAATTCATTTTCACAACCTAGTGGTCAACGCGCAAAGTTGCTGGTTCGAGTCCAATAGCTGACATTAATTTTATATATATATATATATATATATATATATATATATATATATATATATATATATATATATATATATATATATATATATATAATATATATATATATATATATTGAGAGAGAGAGAGAGAGTATTGTGAGAATGGAATGACAAACGGTTGGAATGTAATTAAATTCTAAGTCAGGTTTTAAGGAGCGAAAGTGCGAAATAATCACAGACTTTTTCTTTCTTTTGAAATGATTTTATTTTCTTTGTATCATTTTTAACTTCTTTCTTACTCAAATGCTCAGGAATTTTGCTCCAAATTCAAGGTTTCTATTATATATATATATATATATATATATATATATATATATATATATATATATATATATATATATATATATATATATATATATATATATACTATGGCATCCGCGGAGCATCCTCATCAAAATTAACATCCATCCGCATCCGCAAAATAAAATATATATATATATATATATATATATATATATATATATATATATATATATATATATATATATATATATATATATATATATATATATATATATATATATATATATATATATATATATATATATATATATATATATATATATATCGAAAGTTAAAATGTTAAATAACTATAAAATTTAAAAAAAGGTAAAGATTAAAATGTCGTTAGTCGTAGTGGTTTAATTAAACACAACCACCTTCAAAAATAAAAATGAATAAAATGGCTAGTAATTCTTTTTACCTATTTTAGCTTGAAAAAAAAGTTAAAAACTTAAGTGTCATGTTTTCATTTTGAAACAATAACTTTGAACCTGATAATATTTTTTATGTAGTTGTTGGTTCTAATATGTAATGAGTACGTATCTTTATTAATGTTTATAGCATTATTAAAAATATTCATAACTGAAGTGGACTGGTATATTTTTATAATAACTTCAGGTAAAATTATTGGGCAAGTTATCGAGCAACTTTGCACTGGACAAATCTATTGAATCCTGTTGTTTTCTTCTACGTACACAAGAAGCAGAAAAGAGTCATTTTTGCTCAGACATTAGTTATGTTGATATCACCTTCTTTGAAAATCATCAGTCTCAGACATAAAAAAAAATATCTCACACTCATAACAATCGATTAATCAATATTGACTAACTTTCTGTTTAATTTTCTGGTTCCAGAACTTTTTTAGAATGCACGCAACCGATTGGATAAGTTTTTGTATTTGCAGAGATGGTTGTATACCCGGCTAAACAAAAACATTCTTGTTGGAAAACTAAGTAACATTCGTATGGATTATAAATGTTTTTTACTTGTAACAAAGACAGAATTAATAACTGAATCATGATAACATAACGATTTAAATATGCTTCTAATATGGTGAAATTCATCCAACAAAAGGCAACGAATCATCTTTCGCAAGCCCTATCGTAATATATATATATATATATATATATATATATATATATATATATATATATATATATATATATATATATATATATATATATATATATATATATATATATATATATATATATATATATGGAACCAATGATGAAATAGTCTTAACAGCAGCACAAAGTGGAGGTAAAAGAAAATTTGTTGTAGGAGAAAATGGGAGAAAGGAGATAATATTGTTTTACCAAAGAGAGATGGACATTGAAAGTAAAGAGAAATGGTTAACAGAAATATGAAGTGGGAAGAAAAAAATATAAAAATATGTTTAAAGAAAAGCATACGGAAAGAATGTTTATCGCGAACCCTACAAAATCCAAAGAGAGGGAAAAATCCCATAAGCTTTCTAAATTTAGAAAGTTCCTGAATAACAGGAAAACTGTGAAACTAAGTAATTTACCCACGAAAAATGTGGATATAAATATGCAAACGACATGACCAACTTTTAATTTTTATATTTCAAATAATTGTAAAAAGCTGAGACAACCATTTCAAGAGTTTAACACCTTTTCTAGGTAATCTTGTTGTGAGGAGTGTGAATCAGATATCTTTGGTCCTTAGTTTTCTTTAAATAGGATTTAGGACAATTTTAGCTGTTAATAAATTAAATCTACAAAGAGCTTCAAACAAACAAATATTCTCTTTAATTATTTCATAAAAATATCGAAAACTTTCAGTTCTTAACAATTTTGTAATGTGAATTATATAAGAGAAATAAACTACTTATATTTCCTCTATTGCTGAAAAAAAAGATGCTTTTAAAAGAAATTTTTACCCATCTTTTTTTCACGGGTGCGCAAGGATGAGAAACCAAGTTCGGAGCACAGAATAACGGAATAGGCAGATTTTGGAAGATCGGATTCGGAGTCAATTTGAAAACGGAAACGGATTATAACTAATTCTACAATCCTGTTTCCTTTTACGATATCATCAGTTTTATTTTCATGTTTTTTTTTTTATTATTATTTTATTTCACTTCAGTAACACGTAAAAACATTAAATTAATCAAATTGATCAAACTCCCTAAAGGTTGATAATGAACATATGTTAATTATATTTTCAAGAGGTGCAACAGCCCCGATTAACTATGAGTGACTTTTTATTTACAGCCAAAGGTTTTGACAAGGAAAGTATAAGATGTTGTTCCCTTTTCTCTTCCTTAGATTTTTTATTTTTTATTTTTGTCATTTCAGGATTGATTTCATTCTCACTCTATCCTTGCTCTTCTTTCATGCCTTTCTCGGTTCTTCTTATTCCTTACACTTCTTTTCAAATTTGTTCCTCTTTTCCCTACTAAATTGCCACTCGACTTCATTTTTCTATTCTATATTCTTTGTCGCAAAATTTAAAGTAACATTTTGGACAAGCCACTGGATTCCAATCATACATACGAATGAATGACCTTACGAGGTATTTCGCACATCTTTGTGGCCGTCACCACCTTTCTATTTCCAATTTTTCATAATATTTTATTCATAATTTTTTATCTTAAAATTATTATATAATTTTTAACTTTTATTTCCTTGTAGAACTCATTCTATACTGCGCAGGCCTCGTTTATACCGTTCCTTAAATTTTTCATTTTAGTGGTGATAATATTTCACATTCATTTTGGCAGGCTTTTACATTCAGTTTCATACTCTGGTTATCATGCCCTTTCAGCTCACACACACACACACACACACACACACACACACACACACACACACACACACACACACACACACATACATATATATATATATATATATATATATATATATATATATATATATATATATATATATATATATATATATATATATATTATATATATATATATATATATATATATATTAAATTACATACCCTTGGTTGACCTGACAAATTTGCATAATTATATTTGAGGACAATTTATTCAACCTTATAATTTTCCTGAAGTCTTGTTTTATGTTTTCTTAGGTTCCAGAGTCTTTGGGCATATCCAAAATCCGTGTTTCAAACCTGATTCTTCAATTATTAATTAATAATTAACTTAATTAATTCCATTGGCTTACATTTTTAAATGTTTCAATTTCTTTGAATATAGAGTTTCGAATGCCATGAAACTCATACGGTATATTCTTTGTATAACCGAAATCACATTGCATTGTTATGCTTGGATATTCTAATTTTCAATTAATTAATTTCTATTAAACTAAAATTTTGGCCATTATTCTATACATCTGTAATTATAGGTCAGAGTTCAGTCAAATTGACAGCTGACTTTTTGTATAGCATTAAATAACTTGATAAACTTAATTATTTCTTTATTTAATTACTTAATTGATTTATTTAATTATGTAATTCTTCATTAATATTACGTAATATTATGCCACGAACCTTCTCGCCATTCTATGTTGCCAGAATATTGAAATAATACCTTCTACTAAAGAGTAATATTTTGAAACACTAAAACCGGCGTCTCCATATATATTCATGTCATTTTCTTCTTACCATTTGGTTTATCTTCTTAAAAAGTTTATTTTTATTATAATTCCTAATTAATTAAAATTCAATTTAACTATTTGTTCTATCTAGCACTACAGAGTTGCAACTTACTAATTTCTCCTCTAATATACATCCGCCAGTTCTTGAGATTTATTATATTCGCGCGAGGATTCAGTCCTTATTTCATTTGACAATGCCTTATTTTGGTATTAATATTAGCTCTAGATTTTTATTTGGGACAAGTTAGTTCTTCCATTTGCCTTTTTACAAGCTCCCTTTTTAACTTTTTAAAGAGCAACTTACTTTTTCCTTAGCAGTTGCATCAGTGTGAGCGCTTCTTCAATAGGCATTACGCTTAGCTTTTTTGTTTTTTGTTTATAGGTAGGATTCACGCTATGAATCACGTAATTGTAGGATCTGACCAACGGATTGGGTCAAACGGAAACAATCTTTATTTAGACCATTGGTTTGTCATTCGCAAGTTTTAATTTATATTGTTTTGAGACCCCCCAGACCTTGGCTTAAATTTTTTTTCTCCCGTCTTTTTTGCAGGAAATATCGGGAACATTCTCTTGCCTTTTTTTCTAGCAGCCTTCTTTACCTTTCATTTAGAACAGGGTAGGGAACTGGTCTCCTTCTGTCCCACCTTAGATTAAATTTCTGTCGGTGTCAGTTTTTCAAGGAAATTTAATGCCTCTATGATTTTGTGGAATCAATTTCGATTTTACAAAGTTTTTCGTGGGCTCAATTACATTTTTCCTTGTAAAATAGATCACCTTAATTTAGGGTTCACTAATTAATTACTTCAAAAGTTCCTACGTATATTTTTTGTCTGGTTTCCATCCCTAGATAGAAATTTATGCAAACAACAAAGTAATTATCTTCAACGAGAAAAAAAAAATTCGTTAGTCTCTCTCTCTCTGTGTTTGGAATTTAAGGAAACATCGATAGGAAACTAAGAAATTTACTAGGCTACAGTCGTTTTTTTTCACTCCTATCCTCCACCTGTCCTGTCTTTCTTTATAATATTGTGAAATCAAAATTGTCATGAACGATTAGCTTAATCCTTTGATTTAAAACATTTTTTTGTTTAAAACTATAGTAAATGGGACTTGCCTAACACAACTCTAGTTAAAATACTTCCATTTGCTTATTATACTCATATATACAGTAAGTTACAAAATGTTTGTTGATTAAACTAAAATGTACTGAGAAATAACGTTATTTACATCCTTTCTATTTCATAAAATTAATAATCGTAATTTACCAAATCTGTAATTTTTACATTAGAATTGTTTATTTTATTTATTTATATTTTTTTTTTGCTAAAAATTCCTTTGTATTTACCATTGCAGTAGTAATAAATGTGATAAAATTTATTCCTAATTAAATTACTATAAAAAAAATTCTTAATTATTTTACTCATAAAACTAGTCTCAAAAATAAATTAATAAATTTTCTAAATATTTATATTTTCATCGTACGCTAAGGTGACCATCCGTCCCGAATTTTTGGGGACAGTCCAGATTTTTTTAGAGACGGCCATTTGTCCCGAATTTTAGATTTGGCAAATATTATTTATTCAGCCAGACAGCAGAAGAAGGCAGTGACACACCGCCATACAGCCAGAGGTCGCCGCGAATGGGAGCAGAAGGCAAAAAAAATTTTTTTTTTTTTTTGTAGAATGTTGTTAACTAATAAACTGTATGACTTGTTTTCGAAAACAACATTCGTATTTCT
>SEYY01009874.1:20000-30000 GCA_009176605.1 Armadillidium nasatum
CTTTCCTGTCAATAGTGGTGTTCCTCAGGGTTCTGTCTTGTCTCCTACTCTATTCTTACTTTTCATTAATGATCTTCTCAGCTGTTCATCTAACCCTATACATTCATATGCCGATGACTCAACCCTCCATTCTTCTACTCATTTCAAATCTGCTCCTTCCTTTGCATCTAGAGTTGCTTCTCGTCTACATCTTTCCGATTCCATTCTTGCAGATCTGGATAGAATTTCCCAGTGGGGTCGTCTCAACCTTGTGAAATTCAACTCTTTGAAAAACTCAACTTCTAGAAATCTCTCTCTCAAAGACACCTCCTAACTTTTCTATTTCTTTCGATGGTTCTCCCGTCTCTCCTGTTGACAATATAAACATCCTTGGCCTTCACATAAACAAAAAATGTCTTGGAAACCTCATATCACAATGGTTGCTAGGGCGGCCTCAAAGAAGCTGGGAGTTCTGTTTAGACTGCGAGAATTTTTTCTTCCTCGCAGTTACTCCAATTATACAAGGGTCTCATCCGCCCTTGTATGGAGTACTGCTCTCATATCTGGGGTGGCTCAGGTTTCACCCGTCTTTTGGATAGGGTTGAGTCAAAGGCTAAAAGCTTATAAACTGTCCCGCTCTTTCTAATTCTCTTGATTCTTTATCTTTGCGACGTGATGTTGGTGCCTTGTCACTTTTCTATAGGTATTACAGTGGCAAATGCTCGAGGGAACATCCACCGTGTACCTCCACCTTTACGGCGTCCTCGCAGCACAAGGGGTGCAATGTCCGCGCATCAATTTTGCGTGACATAGGCAACTCCAGGCTTGTCCGCTGTGGTGCCTCTTTCTTTCCTGCCACCTCTGTCTTGTGGAACTCTCTTCCATCTTCTGTATTTCCCTCTGCATTCAATTTCAATTTCTTTAAAGCCGCGTCTGCGCCCACCTAGAAATTTGCGTTAGGTGGGTACTGTAGGGGTGGTTTTTATTTTCTGGATTTTGTACTCTATTTGCTTTCATTTTTATTCTTTAACACCCCCTCCTTGAATAGGGCTTTGCCCGTGAGTGGTGGTGATGTGTAAAAAAAAAAAAAAAAAAAAAAAAAGTATGTCGCGGCAACGTTCTTGTATAGGTTAGGCCTCTTTTACGGCAACTTCGGTAGTTCAGGTTATGATAAGTCGAACTAAGTACGCTAGAAAAGTAAGTAATAATAATTGTGTGTATGTGTGGTGTGATAGGGCCGTATTCCTGTATCTCGCGGCAACGTTCTTGTATAGGTTAGGCCTCTTTTACGGCAACTTCGGTAGTTAAGGTTATGATAAGTCGAACTAAGTACGCTAGAAAACTAAATAATAATAATTATAAAAATAATTAGAATAATAGGCATACATGAAATGAAAACTAAATAATAATAACACAAATATCAAAAAATTTGAATTGGCATATCGATGTTTCGATATATCGATATTTTCGAATATCGATATTTTCTAAAAATCGAAACTCAGAAACAATCTACACCTTTACCTATTTTTTATGTTAATATATTATTTCCTTTTAGATGTGTGTGTAATTTACATACACATGTAATGTAATTATATCACTCTGTCGTATCATACTATAGGACCAGGGTTCGATTCCTCAAATAGCAAACTTTAAACACCGAGTTTAATGTATTTAGTTGGAGAGTTTGTTAGCAGACTTAAAAATTATCATCTAAATTACATTTAATTTGCATATCTTACCTGTAGATTTTTCTTAATTTCGGTAAATTCAATTTATCAAACATTAACATTTATTTTAAAACTTTCTCACTTGCTCTTCTAAATAATTTCTACCTTTAGATGAGGCTTGGATATTACTATTGCTTTTTTACCTATTTTGTTATACTGCTTCTTGAATATTTGTTATAATACTTGAAAGTATAATCATTTCTTGAAAAATATTCATAGTTGTATGGGAGAAGGCTAAGCGGGCTTTCAAGTACACAAACCAATATAAATTCTATTAAAAAGGAGATTAACACACTTCCTTTCTCTAAACAAAATTTTGGGTGAACTCGTGAAATAAACCTTACCGAATTTTTAGAATTTGCACAGAATTTTCTAATATTCGTATACCGACTTATATCAGTGTATACCGATCGTGACTTTAAGGTGTTGTTCAGCTTCTTAGCGCCAGTCGTTGGTTAGGAAAATTCGTAAACACCTGAATACGGAAATTTATCACAACATATTTAAACACTTTACTTTTAGTTGTTCTTTTCAGTAGCCATTCTTGTACTCCCTTTACTAATTACTCTTTTATTTAGCAGTAACATTAAGGTCAGGTTCTATGCTTTCTGTCTGTTAATTAATTAATTAATAATAATAAATAATAATTAATAATAATCTCATTAATTCTCCCGTATACACCTTCTCCAACCGTATTTTATATGGTTTTCGATATAGTTAACAAGCAATTAAGGTTAATTGCTGTATTTATTAGTTTTATATATGGAGGAAAGAATTTGTTACTCAACTTCCTGTGATACTTATTGGACATTTATTATCAATGAGAAGTTCCGAAACATTCTAGTTGCTTTGGACAGTTTTCCGCAGTATGGTAACATTAACCTTGTGGAATTTGATTTGTTTATATATTCAACTTATATTCTATCTCCCTTGAAGATACTTACCTCTCATGTAAACAATATTGACACTCTTGGGCGAACTTAAAAACAAGTTATATAAGAAACCACATCACATCGGCTGCCATGAATGGTACTAGATAACCTGGAGAATCACCTTAAATAGATGTCATTTTTTTAATTTATTTATTTAGTCGGTCCGTAATTCCATTAGTTTTAACCAATTCAACTATACGTGAGTTTCATTCGCCTTTTTGAGGAATACTGGTTTCAGAACTGGGGAAGAAACAATTTCACAAGTTTTAGTCAACACTAAAGGTAAATAATATTTAATGGATAGAGTTGAGTCTAACTTAAAAAGTTTATAAATTTTTTTGAAACTCTCAGATGGACTTTACTTAGGATTCTCAAGAAGAGCCAGTTAAAGCCCTTTCCTTTTTAATAGTAACTACAATAAATAGATGCTTATGGGAGTTACAACTACAATGGTAATCTAAGTTAATAATATTCAAAGATCCTTCGCAATAAAAGGTGTATAACATCTCTGATTTATTTTTGTGTGGGTATGAGCAACTCTATATTTTTTTTTCACTTTAATACATCTTTTCCTCCAACAACTTTTGTTCTACGAAACTCTCTTCCTTCTGTTTTTCTCACAGAATCTGTCACACTAAGGAGTACGTCTTCGGCTCTAAATACATGAAAAACAAAACCAGGGGATGATAGTATCATATGTATATATATATATATATATATATATATATATATATATATATATATATATATATATATATATATATATATATATATATATATATATATATATATATATATATATATATATATATATATATATATATATATATATATATATATATATATATATATATATATATATATATATATATATATATATATATATATATATATATATATATATATATATACTGCAATACAAAAGCAATTTCCTATTTTCCCAATATAAAATTCTTTTCCATAAATTAAATTACATTTTATTAATACATCCCTACGTAAATTCACCAGTTTTATACGTTTACAAATCCTGTTTTATGTGATCTTTCATTATATATATATATATATATATATATATATATATATATATATATATATATATATATATATATATATATATATATATATATATATATATATATTAGAGGTGGACCGGATATCCGCATCCGGAACTGCGGATATCCGCATCATTTTTCCATCCGCATCCACGTATCATGCAATCGATAAAAACTTTCAAAAGCAAAACTTTGTATTGAATGCAGAACCTCTTTCTGAGCGCCATACAGGCGACTATCTTGAAACTGTATTTGAAAAGATGCTGACAAAATGGAAGATTTCATTAAATGAAGTGCACTGCGTAGTCAGGGATTCGGGCACAAATATAAAAAAAGCACTTCCTCTGGTAAGAGTGAAAAATGTAGATTTCTTTGCACACCAAACTCAGATAGTAGTTAAAAATTAAATTATGAGTCAAAAATGTGTATCCGATTTAATAACCAAATGTAGATTAATTGCTACGCATTTCAATCACTCCATTAAGCCCAAAATGAGCTGAAGAAAATACAAACAAGATTAAATGTTCGTCCACTTTCTGTCATGCAAGATATTCAAACACGCTGGAATAGTAGTTTGCATATGCTTGAGAGGATGAGCGAAATTAATGAGGCCATTTGCCTTTATGCTTCAAGCAGCACAAAAATAAAGCTCTAACAGCTGACGAAAATGACATTTTAAATAATTGTATTAATATCCTTAAGCCTTTTGAAGAATTAACAAATTAACTATTAACAAGTTCAGCTGAATCATGTTTGTCAGATGTGATACCACTTGTTTCAACATTGAAAGTTGTGTTAACAAATGTTATTAAGTCTAAGGGAGTTTCAAGGATGACTGAAACATTAATGAAGGAGATGAACGACAGATTTGAAAACCTGGAAAATGATGATGCTTATACAATTGCAACCTTTTTAGATCCTAGGTACAAAACAAAATTTTTTAAACCACTTGTTTCTCAGAATGTTAAAATCATATTAGGATGCTTATGCGATGAGATGATAGAAACAGCTAAAATAACGCCTTTCAAGAAAAAGCAAAAGCTCTCAGATACAAAAGAAACAATATCTGTTAGCTTAAGCATTGCTAAATCAATGAAAGATCTTCTAGCTTCCAGCAGCGATGAAGAATCACAGTCAGAAGTGTCAAAGGATACAATATCGATTATTGAAAATTATCTGAAACTCCCACGTTTGGAGGCAGATAAAGACCAACTGGTTTGGTGGAGAGATAATTGCAAAAGTTTCCCTTTTCTTGCTGAGCTGGTAAGGACATATTTAGCATAGTGTTGTTAGTGAGCGTCTTTTCAGTGGAGCAGGCCTCATTTACGACGAAAAGTGAACCAAACTTTCACCTGAAAGACCCCAAAAGCTTTTATTTCTAGAAAATAACTTACCAATTATTAACTTCAAATGGAATATGTGAAACTGTGAAGTGTGAATTTAATACTGAATTTCCAAATGGGTGGAGGTTGGGGAAAGAGTTGGGTCCCCGTCCCACACCCTGGTAACATAGATTTTGATATTATATTTAAAATTCCAAGAATCTATGGCAAAACCTCTTAAAAAATTAAACTATCCGCATCCGCATCCGCATCTGCGGATATCCGCAATTGAATATCCGCAACCACATCCGCATCCGCGGATAGTAAAAAATTACTATCCGGTCCACCTCTAATATATATATATATATATATATATATATATATATATATATATATATATATATATATATATATATATATATATATATATATATATATATATATATATATATACAAAACTGAAAAACGTCCATTTTTCTTCTAATTCCACCTAAAATTGTAAATGGCAAATTATGTTAAATAAAATTAAGAATATTATCTGCTAACTATACTTAAAAAATTGTAAAAGTCTAAGAAAAGTTCCTAATGGAAAGGTGTCCTAACATTTATATAAAATACTTCTAAAAATATATGACATACTCGTAGATTTTAATAAAAAACTGACGTTATTTAATTTATATTCCAGTAATAATTGTCAAAAGAGAATTTTAGATTAAAATAATGACAGCATTTTTTTTTATTACGGTAGAATTAACAAGTATTTTTAATTGACTTATAAGAAAGACCTAATTACCTTTAATGTGGTTATATACTTGAACTATTTTTTCAATTAGAGTTCAAAAAAAATATTTTACACCACCTCATAGAATCTTCAAAGGAGAGGTTGTGGTAACTGTTAAAAAAAGGTTAAACCTACACAGAATAAGGTCTAAGTAATGAACATTTACTCCGGTGCCAAATAAACGATCTCTAAGGATGTTTACAATAAGTGAAGAAGGTCAGAAAGAGATATTTCGATTTTCAAGTTAATACATCGATCTCTGCAAAAGAAAGTGAAGTAAATATGCGAATATGAACACATTAATACATGAATTAATACATTTTCCCTTTCATTTCCTTTTTCACATTTATAAAAATGATAATAATAAAAAATAATATATATATATATATATATATATATATATATATATATATATATATATATATATATATATATATATATATATATATATATATATATATATATATATATATATATATATATATATATATATATATATATATACACCGCTGGTCTCAAAATGTAATGCATTATAAAAATTTTAATAATGGAAAACCTACAAAGAATGTTGCAGTCATAAAAATTTTATGAAATTAAGAAAAATAAAAGTTTTTATGCAAAAGATAAAAAAATAAAAGTTACAAATTTAAATTAAAATTTATGACAAAAACATTTAAATGGACGTAAAAGAATGGCCTTTTCCTGATTAAAAAAATAAAAATAAAAATCCTAAAATATTTATTTATTAAATAAAAAAAATTAACAATGGAATTGTTGGATTTTGAGAATACACTTAAAATTTGTTTTTGCTTTCCATTCTATTCAGATAATTTTCTACCACATTTTCTGAATTGATTAATCAATTGCTATAGGCCAACTTTTTATTACGAAAATTAAATCCATTATTGAAGCATGTCATTTTTTAGTTTGGAAACATTTCGAAATTCCTCCCCACGATACACTCGCTGCGATAAGTATTTCCATTTGACAAAATCGACCGAATTTAAGTTAAGACTCCTTCGGGGCCGATTCTTAGGCAAAGTGGATTCAGAGATATGCAACTCATTGTAAGTTATGGTATATTTTGCAGTTTGTGTTCTTTCTAAACCTTTCAGGAAAACAAAAGTGCTTGTCAGATGAAACAGATAATACATCTGGTACCATTCTGGAGGTGTTCAGATAATTGGTGCGATTCGGACTTATCTTCTTGGAAAAGTATTGCAGTTGTGTTCTTTCTAAACCTTTCAGGAAAACAAAAGTGCTCGTCAGATGAAACAGATATTATATCTGGTACCATTCTGGACGTGTTCAGATACTTGGTGCGATTCGGACTTATCTTCTTGGAAAAGTATCCTTCCTTCTTTTCAACTTGAGCAATTTTTATTCGTCCGCATCCTGCTTTCCTCTCAACACTTTCATTTATTTGGATTTTCTTCAAGAAGACATTTAAATCTTCTTTTAAAATAAATTACTTTATTGGAAAACCTTAAGTTTAGTTCTATCAAACATCTTTTTATTTCTCTAATGTTTTATACTAATCTTGTTCCTTGAAATAAATAAATAAATAAATAAATTTGTTTTTCACTTTAATTCAAATATTTGGACAAAAAAATTAGAAATTATTTCCTATTATTTCTAGTATAAAAAAAAAATATAAAAAATATTACAATTTTCCATTTAACCTTGATATTTTCATATAGTCAGATTTGTATACTCAACCATGAATTTTATATAACCGGTCAAAAATTTATGTAATTTCGAAAATATTGTAAATTTAAGAGTACTTTTTTCATCTGAAAAACTCTCACACTCATATATATATATATATATATATATATATATATATATATATATATATATATATATATATATATATATATATATATATATATATATATATATATATATATATATATATATATATATAATATATATAATATTTGAATAATTAAAAATTTTTATACATAAAAAATATTATAATCCCACTGAAAATAAAACAAAAATTAAAATAGGTAAACAAGTCTTTCAAACGGACAAACTTTTTTCTTCATTCAGGCTTACGTTTCTTTTAATATTTTACAATTTTAATTTTCATTTTTATTTCCTGTGAGGCTATATATATATATATATATATATATATATATATATATATATATATATATATATATATATATATATATATATATATATATATATATATATATATATATATATATATATATATATATATATATATATATATATATATATATATATTAAAACGTTTAAGACTTTAAATTGGAAATAATAGTAAAAAAAAAAAAAAAATAAAAAAAATAAAAAAAACCTAAGATTTTACAAAATATTTCGACTTTTAATCTGAGTGAAAGAGAAAATAAACGCGTAGCAAAGGATCCAAGAGGGAAAAGTGAGGGTAAATTGCCTGGAGGAATTGTGTTACTAGTGGGAAAAAGAAGCATATTTAGGAGTTAAATAAAAATAAAGTAAACGCATTTTTATTCTGTAATAAATTCCCCATGAGAAACCCTCTCTCCCCCAACCCCCACCCCAAGAACGCTTATACATGTATTGGCAAAGGACCCTCGGAGCCTAAAACTAATTTCGTTCATTTTTACCACTTGATTAAAACCCGACGTAGAGCCAAGCTGCGAAATGAGATTTATTTTTTTATTTTTTTATTTTTTTTTTTTATTTCTTTATAAAATTTACTCATTTTGGACTAATTAACTCTATAATATATTGCAAAATACTCAAATTTTTAATAAGGTAATTATCCATTTCATCGAAAAAAAAAAAAAATAATATATATATATATATATATATATATATATATATATATATATATATATATATATATATATATATATATATATATATATATATATATATATATATATATATATATATATATATATATATATATATATATATATATATATATATATATATATAGGGACCGACCGAGGCTGGAATTTTGCCGGTGCCGGGGCTCTGGCCGGGGTTGCTTAAAATTTGTAAAGAGATCAAAAGCACTGAAATTTTAGGTTAAGAAAATTAGATTTAATTATAAGGAAGGAGTAGAATAATCAACATTCACTTAAATTAATGATTATAAGCATTTTTCAGAAAAAAAAATTCAGAAAATTACAGATTTTATATAATAAAAGTTTGAAAAACTACAAAAAAAATTTTTTTTTTTTCTGATTCACAATAGTTATTTAACATGTTTACTTAGGTAAGACCCTAAGTAAAAGTTTGAAAAAATCTAAGAAATAAAATTATCAATATAACCTGTATTTATACATATCATTGTTATTTTATTGCTATGGATCAAATCTGTGTCAATTAGCTACATTATTTCAAAATTATTTTTTTTTATACTTTCAGTCAATATGGTTAAAAGATTAGCTTCAGTAGTATGGGAGTATTTCACAATGTTTCAGGATAGGCTCGAAATAGCTAAATGTAACATCTGCAGTCAGAAAATTAGAAAAGGACATCCGGGTGACACAAGTAAATAATTTTCAACCAAATCTTTATAGGAGCATATAAAATCAAAACACAAAGATGAACATTCACTAGCATAAGAGGAGCGGTAAAAAGAAGCAGAAAAGAAAAAGAAAATATTGAAAAAAGCAAGAAGAAAAATCTTAATTTTCTTATATTTTGTTTAATTTAATCCACCATTTTAAAGTATATTTTTCAATTTTAACCCCGCTGGTAAACCCCGGATTTCCATGATTATTATCCGGAGCCGGGGTCGGGACCGGGGTTCGGTCGGTCCATATATATATATATATATATATATATATATATATATATATATATATATATATATATATATATATATATATATATATATATATATATATATATATATATATATATATATATATATATAGATTTTTAATTCAGCTGTTACAAAGAACAAAGTTATGAAACTTAATAATGAGAGGAGATATTGTTATGCTTTAGAGCGCTGCACACACACACACACACACACACACACACACACACACACTCCCATGAAAAATGAGCTTTAAGTTGGCAATCCTATTAAACAATATATGCTCGTATTTTAAGTAATTTTCATTATATATACTACATAAACTTTAACTTTATATATATATATATATATATATATATATATATATATATATATATAATATATATATATATATATATATATATATATATATATATATAT
>SEYY01009874.1:35000-37500 GCA_009176605.1 Armadillidium nasatum
CGCAAAGCAGACGTGACTATTATTGTGAAAAATATAAAAATAACGGAAGAGAATTTTTTTCCTTTAAGATATGTTTAAGAAATATTTTGTTTCTACTTAATGAAAAGGTAGTAATAGGAAACTTTTGGTTTCTTTCTAATATTTCATAAAATTCAATGTTGCATTGCTAAAGATAATTACAGTCACGGTGGAAAATTAGTGTTTTATTAAAAAGATAAGTCCATTTAATAACTTCAAATCAGTATATAGGACTAGCAACAGAGAGAGAGAGAGAGAGAGAGAGAGAGAGAGAGAGAGAGAGAGAGAGAGAGAGAGAGAGAGAGAGAGAGAGAGAGAGAGAGAGAGAGAGAGAGAGAGAGAGAGAGAGAGAGAGAGAGAGAGAGAGAGACAGACAGACAGACAGAGAGAGAGAGAGAGAGAGAGAGCCATCCTATAAAGATATTAAACTCTAAAAATTCTAAGACAAACATTCAGACATTTGCTGATTCAACGGAGGATTTGAATAGGGGAAGGAAAAAAAACTAGCCTAAATTTGGTTAAAACTATCAGTAAACCTTTCCTAGCAAATAGTTTCTGTTAAAGTTTGCGTGACTCCTAATCAAAAACACTCCAAATTCATTGAAGTATACCTAAACACTCTCAGAATCAACCGAATAGACAGAACAGGAACTCAAAATTCCCTGTCAATTTTAACACCTTTTCTTCTTGTGACAACTTGAATTTTTCATTAGTCCAGAACAGGATTATCAATAAGCTGTAATGACTACAAAAAATTTCTACCATCAATGTCTTTACATTTGCATGTTTCAATTCCAGTTTTTTTATATATTTTATTTTTGGTAAGGTTGTTTTAAATAGCTTTGTTTATTGCACCAAAAAATACGCATGGAAGATAACATCTTTACGAAAAATAAATTATATTTTTACGGCAGACGTAGTTAGCGGGCGATAGTATTTGAGAACAAGAAACTCATCTCTTCAATTGGGTTCATTTATCAAAAGCGAAGGAAATTGACAAATAATTCAACAATTGATTTAAAGGAAATAAAAATTCGGAAACATAAAAATATCGTATTCAAAATTTCATTTCATCTTGGATGAAAAAAAAAAAAAATAAGAATATGTTATATAAAATAAGTTAGTTCTTGTTTCGCTTTGGATTTTGTGACAGGTGGAACGTGTATTGAATACAGTTTTAGTTTGCTTAATGTCAGCCGAGCTTAAGGTCTCTACGATTAGGGATACTTATAGAGATAAGGAATAAAATATTTCCAGAGTTTTTAAGATTTACTTACAAAAACACACATACTCTCTCTCTCTCTCTCTCTCTCTCTCTCTATATATATATATATATATATATATATATATATATATATATATATATATATATATATATATATATATATATATATATATATATATATATATATATATATATATATATATATATATATAGTGCATATGAGTCTGTTTGTGTGTGCGTGTATATGTGTAAAGGAGAGATAGTTAAGGAGGAAGAAATAGATAAAGAGGAGAGAGCTAAGAAGAAAAGGGAAAGCGAAAACGTAAAATGTTTGCAATAAAAAAATATGAATGACAAATTCAAATGTTTAAAAAAAATGGAAATGGAACTTGTAAAGTCCATTTTTTATCCTTGTGCAAACTACTCTATTTGTTTTGCACTTACAATTAAACTGAATCTATTAAAAAATTCAATCTCAATTTAAATCAGAAAAACAACTATATATATATATATATATATATTATATATATATATATATATATATATATATATTATATATATATATATATATATATATATATATATATATATATATATATATATATATATATATATATATATATATATATATATATATATATATATATATATATATATATATATATATATATATATATATATATATATATATATATATATATATAAAATATTATAAATTGGTAGTTGCCAGTTTAAAAATTATTCTAGTTAAAAAAGAGGCTAATATTTCTGGAGACTGGTGGTTAAAGTCAGAGGTTGCCATTTTTGAATTCTATCACTTTTTTACGATACTTCGTGGTGTCAAGGCGTATTTTTTTCTCGATGCGTCGCTGTATTTATATCCGTGCTATTTTAGTGTTAAAACATTTTACTTTTGCACGTTTCATAGTTTGCGTATATCAAGAATTCAAATTTACATTTAAATTAACTGATAGAATATTCTTGGATATTGGCCGATTGCTTGCCGTGTCGTTTATTCTGTCAAATAACAGGCAGGTAGTTGGTTTGAAGCCAGGGGTATTCTTGAAGTTATATAAGTTGCATTCGGAGCCTTTCGCGTTAATATTTACATATTCGTTAAATTAAAGAAAGCTCCGTTTGTTAACTATTAAACTACATATTCTTGGAGGCTTTAAACGGGTTTAATTTATTCGTTTCAGGCAGTGGGAAAAACACAATTTTTCTCAAAGCTTATTCTAGCGGTGTATCATCTCCGTT
>SEYY01009874.1:42500-47500 GCA_009176605.1 Armadillidium nasatum
CCCCGGTGCACGGAGTTCTTTTTTTTCATTATTTTCTGCAACATTCGCAGTCTTTTGTCTAATTTTCTCTTTGTCGAACACCATCTCTTCTCCTAGACCTCATCTCTTGTTCTTAACTTAGGTACTTTAGTACGCTGACAACAAACCCTACTCTGCTACTTCCCACAGTCTCTTTCCAATAATTTTCAGCCAAATTGAGGATAAAGACAGTTTGTGAATTCTTCACTTGTGACTTAAGCTTTCTTGCAATTCTACATCTAAATTTATCTGTCATGTCGATTTGTTTCCAAATTCTACTTCCTGTAAAAACTTCTTTGATTATTTAAACAAAAAAAAAAGCATAATTTTAGGTGATTTCAATGTTCAACACAGTCAATAGCTTTCAAGTAGTTCTCACGATCCAGCTGCTGATTTCGCATATCACTTTTCTACTCAGAACAAAATTAGGCAGTTGTGCAACGCCCTACCCATATCCCTGACCGTCTTGGTGATGAACCCAACATAATTGATCTTTTCTTAACTTCTTATCTTTATCTTTATTTTTTATTTTATTTTATTTGTTCTCGTGATATTCGTTGCAGGGTATTGCCTTCAGGGATAACCGTCGTCTTCAAACTATAGAAAACTCATTCAACTTATATTTCATCCCGGAATCGTGCAGAACACTAAAACTCATTTCTCCGTCGTTAATGCAATACTTCCTGTTCCTCTTCTTCACTCTCTTTCTGGCATTCTGAAAAAAAATGTCAACTCAACTCTGCTTCGTCCTCTTTCCCTCCAGACGGTACAATTGCCGTTTTACATTCTACTAAAGCTGAACTATTCGCTACTTTTGCCTCTAATCCCACCTTAGACGATTCCTGAACTGTTCCTCCACCTTCAACCTACTCTAATTCTTTTATGTCTAAAATTGCAATTTCTTCTAAAGATGTCATTGAACTTAACATTAAGAAGGGGTATGGTCCTGATGGTAATCTTCCTGCGTTTCTCAAAACTTGCACTTGAGCTTGCACCATGCCTTGGTAAAGTATTTCGTCATTGTCTTCCTTCTTCGATCTTCCCCCCTCTCAATCCTTCGACTACCGTCCCATTTTTTTAACCTCCGTTCTTTCTAAAGTTTTCGAATCTATTCTTAACAGGAAGATTTGGAAAACACCTCAATTCTTCGCCATTATAACTTTCGTAAAGAGAGTTCTACTTGTTATCTTCTTTCCTTTCTCTCTAACTCCATGGTTCTCCGCTCTTCAGGTGAATCTTTTGCTGTGGCGCTAGGCATATCAAAAGCCATTGATAGAGTCTGGCATAAAAACATTCATTTCCTAACTTCCTTATTTCTAGAAATCCATCGTTCTTCCTTTAAATCTATAAATAGTGGTGTTCCTCAGGAATCTATCCTATCACCAACACTTTTTCTACTTTTCGTTAATGAACCTCTATCTAATACTTCAACACCTATCAATTCCAATACCGATGACTTCACACTTCATTACTCCTTTTCATTTTCAAAGAAAAAATCCCAACAACAGTTAGTTGAGACTAGGAGGGTGGCTTTGGAGGAACTGACCTCTAATTTTCTTCGTATTTCAAATTGAAGCAGAGAAAACATTGTCATTTTCAATGCCCCAAAAACTCAATTCCTCCATCTCTCTACTCGACACAATCTTCCACACAACTACGATGTCTTCTTCGAAAACACACTACTCAAACCTTTATCTGTCTTTAATATTCTCGGTGCTTCTTTTCCTTCTAATCTTTCTTGGAAGGATCACATTACTTTTTTTTCCTAAACAAGCTTCAAAGTGGTTAGGTGTTCTGAGGCGCCTTCAGATTTCTTCACTCCACCCAGATACTTGCTCTTTATAGGGGTGTTGTTCGTTCAAGTATGAAATAGGCCTCACACATCTGGGGTGATTCCACTCATACAGTTCTCCTTGAAAAGGTGAAGTCTAGGGCTTTTCGTCATATCAACTCTTCCCCTCTCACTAATTCTCTCCAGTCTCTTTCTGCTCGTCGAATGTTGCGTCTCTCTCTCTCTTTACTATCGCTATTACAACGAACACTTCTTTTCGTATATCTCCCGTCACATACCTCATGCACTGACAAGGGCTCGTACGACACAATTTGCACACATTCTGATCCTTTCTCTGTTCAACTCTCCAACCTCAGACTTAACCGTTATGCTCAATCTTACATGTACTCTACCGGTATAGTGTGGATAACAGTTAGCCATTAAATGTCTATAATTCTGATTTCCTTTCAACTCTGGTGGAATTTTGTTGTCCTCTGCCCTTTGCCCACCAAAGGATATATATATATATATATATATATATATATATATATATATATATATATATATATATATATATATATATATATATATATATATATATATATATATATATATATATATATATATATATATATATATATATATATAATATGTAAGATGTAAAAGATTCTGCTCCAGAAAATTCCTTCAAGAGTTTTATTCGTTTATTTATTCACTTTCTTCTTCTTCTTCGAATTTAATTTTAAATGTGAAGGCTATGTTTAACAGTAACCGTAAAACGTAAGAGTAACAATTTCCATTAAAAAAAAAAAAATTAAAATTTTTAAGTGTGATATGAAAATGTAGTTAAAATTTCAATATAATTATTCGCAATCACTAATCTTTTTATGTCTCCTTTAACCCTTAAGTGGTTTTGGAGTTTTCTTTCTATCATCTTAATTATTATTTATTCTCTTTAAAATTCAACTTTGAAGTTATAAAAAGGACTGTAAAACAAGTGGTCAAATAGCCTCATAAATTTTAAATTTCGTTCATATTTTGATTAAGTGCACACTAAATTTAAGACAGCGACCATATATATATATATATATATATATATATATATATATATATATATATATATATATATATATATATATATATATATATATATATATATATATATATATATATATATATATAGCTGGGTTGAAAAGATACAAAAGTTGTAGTGCAGATTTGAAACAACTTTATTTTGGTGCTCACTTCAGATACAAACTGAAATGTGTTAAAAGTAAGTTCTTCAAGATTTGTTTTCATACCCCAACTTTACCTTGAATCTTCTTATTTAAAAACAAAAATATATATATAGCCAGATATACAGTATAGCTTAAATATCCTTACATTCTTACATGCTAAACAACCTGCATAGTACAAAATCTCATAGAAAATCAGATTTTGTCTGTACTGAAGGTATTTCGATTCGAGAATGTTTGGTTTGTAGTATTGCACCATGTCGAGAAGTATGACCAATGACCCTACTAGAAACAGCGGAAACATCTTTGACATTTCTTTCAACATCGACCGAATGACACGGATACTTTGGTAGGAGAATTTGTTGATTACTAACCAAAATATCATCACTAATATCATCAAGAAGAGGTGGGGGGGTGATAGGAGTACTCCCCCAGTCTATCATTTCCATGTAGGAAGTGGCGTTGAGATTGACGTTTAGCTGCCTTTTATCAAAGCAGCGAACTTGCACATTGGTGGAGGATATTTTCTTTCTTGCTTGAAGAATTTGTTGACATGAAAATCTTCTTATTGTTTCCCGTTCATCTGCAACACCAGCTAGCAACAAGTTTTCTGGATGACAAAAATAGGAGTTGTTTAGGAGCACTGGAGAAATGATGTTCTGATCCTCAGGAGAAAGTTTTTGATATTGTGATACCATAAAGTGAAAATTCTTTGCACCATCTTGACAGAAGGGATGGGAGCGGATATAGAACCATATGGGGGCATAGAAGTTCAGTACGAATCGTACCAAACGCCTCAGATCATCAGATGCGGATTCTGTTGAAACGTACAATCGAAGCAGTCTGTTAGCTTTAGTTAGCCACCTTGCATGGCTTAAGGCACCCGGCTGTGCAGTTTTCAAATACCGCATATTATTATGATCTGCATTTTGTACCCCTTGCTGAATTAATAAACAGATTTTTAGTAAATACAGCTGGTCAGAACTTAGATCTTTCGTAACTGTTTCAGGAACATCAACTACAGAGCCTGGAATTGGTTGAAAATTAATGATGGGTTTGGTCTGAGGATCAAATGAGAGCAGTTTGGTTATAGGTCCTTCATGTGATGATGGGCCAGTTGTCTTCCCATCAACAACACTAAATAACTTCCTGAGTGGCAGTTCATTAAAATGCAACATGCATATGAGCCATTGAAGTGGTCTTTTAAGATGTAACTCCAACAGTGTGATTATTCCATTCTTGTTACCCGTATTCACAGGAGTTCCATCGCAAATCACTGCTCTTAAAGTCTCTGTAGATCTTGTTCGTTCAATAATACCCAGAATTTCATTAAATACATCTGGAGATCTTCCTGAGTTAGGACTAACGTGATCGATGTAACATGCATCTGGAAATGACACTAGCACGTAATGTTCTTCTCTAACTTTTCTACGCACACCTCCAGTATCGACAAGTGTTTCATCTATTTTTCCATCGAAACCAATGCAGACCATACCTCTGTGTTGCAGCAAATGCTTCTCTGACTGTTTGTCTCTCCAGTATTTTCTTTGGCGTTGTAACTTACTTGGATCAACAACGTTTTTTGGTGACACAAGTCCGAGGTCCTTGAGGGCAGCATTAACTATGAGACATGCATCTCTATTGCTCACATTTGTCCTCTCTAATGCTTTACACAACTCAGGATACTGGTTTCTATTTTGAGGGTGACATTCTTCCATTTCTTCTGATTCTAAGGAAAATGATTCTTCTAGCACATCACTCTCACTGCCTGATAATTCAACTGAACTTACACATTTTTGCGTATCTTTGTGTCTCATCTTACTTTCAAATGTCAACCGTTTCCTTTTCCTTTCCTGAAGTTTCATGTTTTTCTCTGTTCTTTCCTTGTCCACATTTCCTATTATCATGCGTCTTGAAGTGTTTTGATCAAGCCAAAATTGCCATTCCAATACAGGGATTTTCTTTTCATTGGGACA
>SEYY01009874.1:52500-55000 GCA_009176605.1 Armadillidium nasatum
GATACCTACCAAATTCCACCAGAGGTGAGGAAAATCAAGATATAAGGCCAAATTTAAGAGCGATATGTTTTAATACACAGCGTTTGAAAGTGTGCAAGTAATAGAAATATGAAAAAACACATAGAGGGTATGTTTTCCGGAATATACCAATGAAGCATGCGATGTGAGAGTTGGGCAGATAAAGGATACTATGTAGATGTAACAATTTGACGGGCAAAAAAGACAGGAGTTTTTTTAATGAGAGCAAAAAGAGCTGAAAAACGAATAGCCATAGATTCCACCATTTCAAGGAGCAGTATGAGTCAAACTATCCCAAATGTGCAAAGCATACCCCCATACAGGTGGTGAACGACATCCATATAAAAAGCAAGTAGCTGGTGCCATAGAAACCCGATCTTATAAAAGCTTCTTTAGTGAGTGATTATGCAACCACCACGAAAGGTTACGAGCAAAAGCACCTAGAAAATCAAAGATATAATAAGGTTTGTGATAAATAGAAAGACGAAGGAATTGAGTTTTTGAGGCATTGAAAATAACTACGTTTTCTATGTCCCAGTTATATATTCGAATATGCAACCCTCTAAGAATCGATTATTTTTATTTGTAGTTGAACTGAGAAGTCTGTCAAAATAATAGGAGTTAATGGAAGGGTGCAGTCGTCAGCGTAGAAGTGGATAGGTGATAATGTGAACAGAGGGGTTATTAGTAGGAAAAGGTTGATATATATATATATATATATATATATATATATATATATATATATATATATATATATATATATATATATATATATATATTATATATATATATATCGGCATTTATGTATTATTTATAAAATTCCAATTTACTTTAATTTTATTTATTACAAAAATAAATTATTTTCTTCTAATGCTTTACGTGATCGGGGCAAAACTTTTGAGCACAAATTAAATTATAAGTTTTATTACACTCAACAAAAGTTTGGCAAAAAAAAAAAAAAAAAAAAAAAAAAAAAAAAAGCTTCTCTCAAAGAAAGTCAGTCTTTCAAAAGCAAAAGGCCGAAGGAGGAGAAAGAACAATGTTGTAAAGAAAATTGCTTAAAATTATTACCATTAATATTATTATTATTATTATTATTAGTAGTAGTAGTAGCAGTAATAGTAATAGTAGTAGTACTGTTCTAAAGTTAAATTATGTTTTCAATGGACAGTGGAAATATTAGTGTTAAACAAATGATATCCCGTCCCATTCTGAGCATATATATATATATATATATATATATATATATATATATATATATATATATATATATATATATATATATATATATATATATATATATATATATATATATATATATATATATATATATATATATATATATATATATATTATATATATATATATATATATATATATATATATATATATATATATATATATATATATATATATATATATATATATATATATATATATATATATTATATATATATATATATATATATAAGAGTATCCCAACTAAACATGCTTCATATTTACTTTGTAATTACTTTAATATTATCATTCATTTATTCATTGTCTACAATCACGTCGTTCCTTCATTTAGGTAAGTAAGCTTCATATTTATTCATTGTATTTCTTTGGTATCAAAAAATCCCAGAAAACCCCAAACACAAACAATATATATATATATATATATATATATATATATATATATATATATATATATATATATATATATATATATATATATATATATATATATATATAATATATATATATATATATATATATATATATATATATATATATATATATATATATATATATATAAAATTTTAAAAAAAATTCAAAGGCTCATTAATTTTAGAGATATTGTCGAACAGCTGATCTCAGTTTTATCGAAGCCTGATATGGCTCATCTATCTTCTTTTAGTTCCATATTACTTTTTATTAAAGATAAGTACACAAAAAAAAACGATAAACAAAAATGCATATAATTTATTAATATTATATGCATTTAAAGATGCATATAATATTAATATTATATAATTACATAATGGAAATGTTTATAGTAACCATTTTCTGATCATAAAATTAGAAAAATCACATAAAAACGTGGTGAAGTAACCTTAGTATGAGGATTGATTCTCTTTATAAAAAATAAATAAATAAACAATGATTCTACTAAATATTTTTGTGAGTGAAAAATAGCTACTCTTGCACTTTATAAATTGGACTCTGGAAAATACAGTAAATAAAAATTTTAATTGAAAATTACGTTCGTCAAAACTTTATATATATTTTTAGACAATGAGTTCGCTACTTTACCAATAAAATATTCCTCTCTTCTTTGTATAATTGCATGATGACTTTCTCTTTTTCCATTTCACAAAATTTGCAAATTAAATTATCTTCACCCAAGTAAGGGGATCTTTCATGAGCTGCATGGAATGTTCTTTTTCTTTATCTATTTTTTCCCCTCTCTTTTCTTTTCTTTTATTCAAATTTTGGAGTT
>SEYY01009874.1:62500-80000 GCA_009176605.1 Armadillidium nasatum
TATATATTATATATTATATATATATATATATATATATATATATATATACTTCTGGTGGTCAAAGGGGAGAGGCCTGCCAATTCTACCAGAGATGGGAAAATGCTGGAAATCTTGTCGTTAATGGCCGACATGTCCAGAAAAACGGCGTTTAGAAGTGTGCAAGTCAAATGAAGTTGGAAAAACAGTTAAAGGAAGTGTGTTCCAGACTTTACCGGTAGAGTACATGTAAGATTGAATATAGAGGTTAAGTCTGGAATAGGAGAGTTGAATGAGAAAGGATGAGACTGCCTCACGAGCCTTTCTCAATGGAGGAGGTATGCAACTAGAGAGTTCAGAAGAGCAGTGTCCATTGTAATAGCGATAGCATGGACAGAGTGACGCAACAATTTGATTGGCATAAAGAGATTGTAGAGCGTTAGTGAGAGAGGGAGAGTTGATAAGACGAAAAGCCCTAGACTACACCTTCTCAAGGAGAGCTTTATGAGTGGAGCCACCCCAGGTATGTGAAGCATACTCCATACAGGAGCGAACAAGACCCTTATAGAGAGCATGCAACTATATATATATATATATATATATATATATATATATATATATATATATATATATATATATATATATATATATATATATATATATATATATATATTATATATATATATATCACTTTTAAACGGAAATGCAAAATTGTTACAGACCCTATGAACTCGACCGTGTAAAAGGTTCTTCATGCATATAAAGTATTTAGGTTTTCAATATATATATATATATATATATATATATATATATTATATATATTATATATATATATATTATATATATATATATATATATATATATATATATATATATATATATATATATATATATATATAATGTTTTAATAATAAAAATAGTAATTCAAATTTGTTTTTATATCTAGATTACTTATTGCTTTCTCTCTCTCTCTTTCTCTTTATTATATATAATATATATATATATATATATATATATATATATATATATATATATATATATATATATATATATATATATATATATATATATATATATATATATATATATATATATATATTGAGGGCTGATAAAATAACGTCTGCTGATGCGTTAAGCAACTTAAACAGGTAATAAACATGTTCAGATCTGCGTTCGAAAGATTGAAACTTGTGAATAGATTTGATACACGAACGAGTTATATGGTTTCATTGTTGTGCAGTGATAGAAAAATACAAGCTAATAGTGATACTTTGTTGAAGCAACGAACAGTGATTGAATTTTTGCATGCCAAAAGTGTACAGAATGCGGGTGAAATTCATCGTTGTTTGCTCGAGATGTATGAAACAGACACTATGGATGTTAGCAACGTTCCTAAATGATTTCGTAAAGCAACTCTTTCCAATAAAAGTAATAAATAACAGTTGCACACTATCTAAAAAAAACTCTAGCCTAATCGATGGAGGCAGACATGTCCTGATACACGGCTATTGAAGGTTTGCAAGTCAAAGGAAGTTGGGAAAATAGATAAAGGGAGTGTGTTACAGACTTTAAAAGTACAGTATATGTAATATTGACCATAGCGGTTAAGTCTGGGGTCGGAGAGTTGGACAGAAAAAGGATGAGACTGTGTAGAAAGGCGTGTCGCACGAGCTCTTCTCCATGGAGGAGGTATGCGACGAGAGAGTTCAGAAGAGCAGTGTTCGTTGAAATAGCGATAGTATAGAGAGAGTGACACAGAAACAATTCGAAGGGCAGAAAGAGATTGAAGAGAGTTAGTAAGAGAAGGAGTGTTGATGAGACAAAAAGCAATAGACTCCACCTTCTCAAGGAGAGATGTATGATTGGAACCACCCCAGATGTGTGAAGCATACTATATACAAAGACGAACAACACCCATATAGAAAGCAAGCAACTGGGGTGGCGTGAAATAATTATGGAGGCGCCCAGAAGACACAACCTCTTAGAAGCTTGTTTAGAAAGAGAAGTAATGTGATCTTTCCAAGAAAGATCACGAGAAAAAAATACACCGAGAATTTTTAGAACAGATGAAGGTTTGAGTTGTGTGTTTTCGAAGAAGATATCATAGTTGTGTGGAAGATTGTGTCGAGTGGAGAGATGGAGGAACTGGGTTTTTGAGGCATTGAAAATTAACATGTTTTCTCTGCACCAATTTGAAATACGTGAAAGATCAGAAGTTAATTATTCCAAGGCAACCCTTCTCGAATCTATTAACTGCTGTTGGGAGGGACGTCTTTGAAACTGAAAGGAGTAATGAAGGGTGGAGTCATCAACATAAGAATGGATAGGAGATGAATTAATAGAAAGAGGATCATTAATGAAAAGTAGAAAAAGTGTTGGGGATAGGACAGAACCCTGAGGTACACCAATATTAATAGATTTAAAGGAAAAACAGTGGCCGCCTACAAAAGCTGCTACAGAACGACCAGAAAGAAATTAGAGAGAAGATCACAGAGAGAGGAATAGATACCGAATGAGGGAAGTTTGGAAATCAAAGCTTTGTGCCAGACTCTATCGAAGGCTTTCGATATGTCCAGAGCCACAGCAAAAGATTCACCGAAATGCCGAAGAGCGGACTACGAAGAGTCAGAGAGAAGGGAAAGAAGATCACAATTTTATATATATATATATATATATATATATATATATATATATATATATATATATATATATATATATATATATATATATATATATATATATATATATATATATATATATATATATATATATATATATATATATATATATATACTATTATATATATATATATTTGGCGGTTTTGTTTATTCAAATTCTTTGAAAAACTTTGATAACTCGTGAATGGAACCGAAATATTTTTTATCATACAAACTTTCATCATTATTGATCGTTCCTTAATTTAAAATTCACCAACAAAAATAAAAAGAAAAAAATAAATAAATATCATGTGCGTCAAAATGTAATGTAAGTGTGTAAATTAATATATTATATATATATATATATATATATATATATATATATATATATATATATATATATATATATATATATATATATATATATATATATATATATATATATATATATGTGTGTGTGTGTGTGTGTGTGTGTGTGTATTGTGTGTGTATCAGAATGTATTAATATGTAGGTATAATTATGCTTAATTAATTTAATTGTAATTTTGTATTAGGTGTGTAAATTTGGAGATGGAATCGATGTGACATGAGAGTTAAACATTTTAATGATGTTGAATATCGTATTAGAAGTTTGAGTCAGATTTCTAATAGGATTATTTTATTTACAAATTCCTTAAATCATTTTTTTATTATTATGTAAATAGAAATTAATGTTTTACTGCCTCAAAGAAAGAGCTGAAAGAAATTACAATGAAATTAAGGTCAAATTTTCTTTACAATTTTGACGAGTTTTAAGATGCAAATGGGACGACCTTTGAGTTTGTTTTCCTTGTGTTTATACCAAACTTTTTATCTTTTTCGAAAAGAAAAAGAAAAAAAAAAAAAAGATTAACAAATAAGAATTAAATAAGATCCACCATAAGGAGGGGGATTAAGGGGGAAAGTGGAAAAGATTAATGTCTATTATTTCAAACAGATTCACTTATTTCCATATTTCTTTATTATTTATTTACTAGTTTATGATCTTTATATAACACTTTGTATATTTCTTTATTAAAATGATTTCTAAGCCCTCAATGGGAAATCAGTTAAAAAGTATGTCGGAAATAATGGGACATTTTTAGTCATCATAAACTATTTGTTTTCTTCTTACCTTAAATTAAAAGTAAATCCATATCGATAACTAAACTAATGTTAACTCTGAATTACCTGTAAATATAAATTGCCAATGATGAATGACAAAGCATAAGTGAAATAGTTTCTGAAAAAACAATGGAGAATCATTTAATATTTGGTCTACTCTTCCACTAAAATGTTAAAACATCTTAATTAATGTTAAAACATCTTCTTAATTATAATATTCGTTAATATGAACTTCTTAATATTAAGAATCTGCAACATTGCTTATGTCAGATTAGATATATTAAATAATAAAAAACAGATAATCCATTTATGCCGAACACTATGAGGGATACAGAAATCAGCTATAAATTTGTGGCATGTAATTCCGAAATTAGGTAGACCGAACACTGATTTTTCCGACTAGCACCAAAATGAGCTCACCACACGACGACTCATATTATAAGCGTATACAAAATTGAGTTCAAGTCCTTTACTCTGGTAATACAAATAATGGAAATCGAAGCTTAATTTACTTCATATATTCTTCGTTCTTCTATTCATTAATTTATAAATGAAATAACTTAAATATTTTCCTCTCAAATATTTTCATTAACTTAACGTTTCAATTCTGTCTTTCTGTCTCTAAAACTCTTGATATATACATGGTAAAAGGAAAGATTACGTTTTCTCTCTCACTAAACAAGGTTCTAAGAGGTTGGATGTTCTGAGGCAAATTCGAAACTTTCTTGTTTTGTATGGAATATGCATCGCATATTCTATACAAATCATGCACAACATACACAACACTCCTGTTCTCATTAACGCACTCCAATCTCGTTTCAGAGTCGAAAATGTAAATCACTCTAATTATGCCATCGTTGTTCCTATGGGCATTGTTTTTTTTTTTTTTTTTTTTTTTAAACTCTCTAGGCGTAAACCAACTCCTCTGAGGAGAAATCGTGCAAGTGGTCTTTTCATGCACTCTCATCCAATCTTTCTCCTGCACTCTGGTCCCAGACTTGATCTCTATGCTCATTCTTGTATGTACTATTGGTAAAGTCTACAACACTCTTCCTTTCAAACGGGACATGTCGAACGTTACACTGGTTAACGTATCGGAGTTTCTCCAACTAAGGTAAAAACTTAGTAAGCTTCTAGCCTTTTCCACAGGATATATATATATATATATATATATATATATATATATATATATATATATATATATATATATATATATATATATATATATATATATATATATATATATATAGAGAGAGAGAGAGAGAGAGAGAGAGAGAGACCTCACGAATTGATTAAATAAATAATAATACTTCCAATATTTTAATATGAAGCTGACTGAAGAAATAACGTCATCTACTTCCAAGGTAGCAGCAAATTGCCATGGTGAATGAATGCAAAATATATCTTCATATTTATTGTACACACAATCAATATACATTTAACAACATACAATATATATATATATATATATATATATATATATATATATATATATATATATATATATATATATATATATATATATATATATATATATATATATATAAAATCAGAAAGAGAGGGAGTGTGATGTTTGTGTGTTTATGTGTATGTGTATGTGTATGTATGTGTGTGTGTGTGTGTGTGTGTGTAAGAGAAAGAAAAAGAAACATTAAATGTTATGCGAGTTGAGGGAGTCTCGCGAGTGCGATTCAGTAATTTTTATTAAGACAAGCTAAGCTGAATTTAGGAATTCTTAAGACCCAAAAATTCACATAAACCTTTAAACTCTTAAACCAATAAACTTATCTTTTTAAAGTAAAACAAAATACATATATATATATATATATATATATATATATATATATATATATATATATATATATATATATATATATATATATATATATATATATATATATATATATATATATATATATATATATATATATATATATATATATATATATATATATATATATATATATATATATATATATATATATATATTATTATATATTATTTTTTTTTTTTTTTTTTTTCTTTTTTTTTATTTTTTACTCAAAGAACAAAGTCATCGAATAGCATTCCCCATGATTTCGTCACACAGACACACGAACATCAACACATACACATACATACATACACACACACACACACACACATATATATATATATATATATATATATATATATATATATATATATATATATATATATATATATATATATATATATATATATATATATATATATATATATATATATATATATATATATATATATATATATATATATATATATATATTATCCAGTGAAGATTCACAAAATCTTCAAAATTGGCGTTTTAAACTAAATGATTGTTTTATGACATCCAAATGTGGAAAGATTTTATTAAATAAATTAAAAACTATTTAAAAAAGTGGTCAAGAATTTTTAATTTCGAAAAAAAGCAAAAATTTTTTTTTCTGAAAATTGCTTTGCACACATTATTTTTTTTAATAAAGGAATGGGCCTTTGTTCTTTTACGATGAAAAAATATTTAGATCGGAAAGGTTTCTCCGCCAGTCTTTACTTAGAAGTTAAAATGAAAATAATAATTTTTAATAGAAAGAAATGCATACAAAACATTTTTGAGCTTCTTCTTTTATTTATTTAATAAATGATATAATATATATATATATATATATATATATATATATATATATATATATATATATATATATATATATATATATATATATATATATATATATATATATATATATATATATATAGCGTCCTTTATGATTTTTACGCTTTGAAAATAACGTCTCATCTATTTGAAAAGTGAAGTCATCTCCTCCAATTGGCTCAAAAGTTGACACTGAATTGGCACAAACCTAGAGAAAATAGTTTTATGTAATTCGTGAGCCAACAACCAAACACAACCTAGCCTAACTTAACCTAACCTAATCTAACTAAACCTAACCTAACCTAACTTATCCTAACCTAATCAAAAAAATAATTTATTTTCAATAGCAATTTTGTATTTCTGAAAACATCTCACTGCATCAGTTTCATTTAAAATATTCTTATGAAACCAACAGAAATTATATTCACAATTCATTTTCAACGATCCACATCTTTAACATTAAATCGAGAATTTGAGTGAAATAAATTAATTTTAAATTTTCGTTTGCAAAACTTACTCGCGGTGAAGCGCAAAAATTGTAAAAAAAAGACTTATTTTTAAATTAATAATAACATTAACAATAAAATACCAATCTTTCCGATCTAAATATTTTTTTATCATCATAAAAAAACAAAGCACCAAAAGAATTTTTAACAAATGAATATTCTAATATTCTATTATATTTTCCTAAAAAAAAAAAAAAAAAAAAAAAAAAAAAAAAAAAAAAAAAAAAAAAAAAAACCTATGTATTACTTTTCGTAACAAAAAAAAATACAAATCAAATATCTCTCATTTTTTTTCAACAATGACAACTGAAAGGTGTAACATATACTCCCAACACACCAGAAAAATCCAAATCAAAAATTATTTCTTACACCATTTTTAGATATTTTTAGCGTTTGTTTTATAAGCCTTATCTATTGAACCGTTGAAAGAATATATCATAAAAAGTGTGTCGAAAAAGTCGAAGTTAAATAAAAAAGAGGAAGCGCAAAAACCTCCGAAAAGAAAACCTATTTTCGTTTTGACATTCGCGTATTACGGGAAATCCAATATTCACGTGTTGATTACATATACAGAACGACAGACACAACAAGATTAACATCATTATTAATATTGCTATTTTTATTAGTTATTATTATTATTATTATTATTATTATTATTATTATTATTCCTATTATTATTAATAGTAGTAGTAGTAGTAGAGGTAGCAACAGAAGCAATATTATTATTATTATTACTATTAGTAGTAGTTGTAATAGTACAGGTAGCAATAGCAGCAATATTATTATTATTATTATTATTAAATTATTATTATTATAATTATTATTCATGGTAAAAAATATGCTTATTTTCCAGCTTTGACAACGTGTTAATATGTTTACTAAAGTATTTTGTGTAACTCGATCATTTATTTTAAATTTTAATTTTGACCTTCAGTGACCTCTAGGGTTATGTACGTGTTTTTGGTATTGGAAGTTACGTTCTAAAATATTACAACAGTAATTTCAAAGGTTAAGGTATAGCTGTACACCAAATTTCCTAAAATTTGGAGGTGGTCGAGTGGTGTTCCCTTCATTGTCGATCTCAGTTGAAATTAAAATACCCAACCACCCATTCATAATACACACAAACACACACATATATATATATATATATATATATATATATATATATATATATATATATATATATATATATATATATATATATATATATATATATATATATATATATATATATATATATATATATATATATATATATATATATATCAGAAAATGAAATTTATTAATATTACAATAACGAAATTTATTAATATTACAATAACGAAATAATTTTGATATTTTTCGTAACTTGGCAAATGAGCGAAACTTTTTGAAACATGTTTTTGGGAGATAAAGAAATGACTTGGATACATTTGTTTATTTATTTATTATTTATTTCATTCGAATATTGAATTTTTCATCATTAAGTTATAAATCATTCTATACTAAATCGTACGATTTTTCTCTTCTGTACCATCGTCTTTAAGGATTTTTCTCATTCCAGAAAGTAGAATATCTATTTTTTATTGATAGAATTGGTTATAGGTATTTATGAAGTGTTGGGGTGAAAGTATATTGAAGGATATTCATATTCATTATTCATTTCATCCTACGGTGCCAAATATCCATGATAAGGGAAAGTGCATATTCATAAACCATCATTTCATTTTTGACATTAATGCTAAAAAAATCAACAAAAGTTGGATGAAACTTATAATTATGTAATATTCATAGGTGTCAATCTTGAGGCCATTTGTCAGTCTTGAGGCCATGAAGCTATCTGCTAATTTTGAACTCAGAACAAATTCAGGATTTAAAAGTTCGGGAGGAAAACCATTTACTTAAATAATCAGTCTCTGAGTAGATAGTCCAGTTGATATATTCAAAGCTGCTGCAAGCATATTCAATATTAGCTTGACTTAATAAGTAATTTTATAAGGTCAGGTTGCATATTCTCATGACGCTTATCACATTTATTCCAATCTTGAATTCATAGTCAAGTGAGTTTATGAGAGCAGTTCTCTTCTGGATGAATAATAGGCATTATTGATAAGTTAAGTACAATACTTTATAGTTACAGTTTAAAAATCGTTAATTTATTTAAAAAATAATCAATATTTTTATATAATCCGATCCATACCCAAATAATTATTTTTTCAAAATATTCATATTTAGGTATGCGATACTTTATTTTTTTTAATAAAAAATCTTACATCTAAATGGTTAAGAAAATATATTTTTCTTTATTATACGTAACCGAACCATACAAAAATATTCATAAATTTGTTTGAGATAATTATTCGTGTTACAGAGGAAAACATTGCTTGTGTTATAAAGTTCGAATATATTCATTTTCATAAAATTAAATTTAACATTATACGATGTAAGTATGTGTTTGAGGTGTATGCGCTGACAGGTATATTCATATGTATGGTAGCGTATGCAGTTCCATGTATTTCTGCATATGTTGTAAATACTCATTAAATTCTGTATATATATTCGTTCGAAGTGCGTTTTTATTTCGTAGCATGTAACCCGAGTTTCCCTTTAGTTTGCTCTTAATTTATAATCATTATTTTCACGAGAGTCTTGGTAAATCATCAGATGTACTGTCTCTTATCTCTTTATATGATACATCCGGGCCACAATGAGGGTGTAGAAGCTTAGTACAGGAAGATCCGAAGTCGGACCTGAGTGTCCGCGTTTCTGTTGTTAAACTAAAAGTGAGGAAAGTGCTGGTGGCAGTGGTTCTGTGGTTCTTATATTGAAAGGGTCGTGGGACTGAAAGAATCTGAAAGGTCACCTTAAGAATATATATATATATATATATATATATATATATATATATATATATATATATATATATATATATATATATATATATATATATATATATATATATATATATATATATATATATGAATGGAAGTAAATACATGTATGTAATGGATTTATTTTAATTAATTCACATAAATGTTTGGAATAATATTGAAAATGTAAATGAATATTTTAATGTGAAATACTATGAACGTAGAACTTGTTACCGAAGCCATTTATTTATGTGTATATCAAAATTAAATTATATATATATATATATATATATATATATATATATATATATATATATATATATATATATATATATATATATATATATATATATATATATATATATATATATATATATATATATATATATATATATATATAATATATATATTATAATAAAAAATAGTCTTCAAATATGACTTGCAAGCCACATTCAGACACCTAATAAAAAATAAATTTCTTTTAATAAAAAAAAAATAAAAAAATAATGATAGAAAAAAAGAAAGAAAGAAAAAAGAAATAGTAAAGAGGATGAAATCAGCTTTGCTCTATAAAAGCAATGTCTGTATTTACCTTTAAGAAAGTGTTTAAGCGCTCGGCTTAAATGCTTAAAGACAGCTTGAAGATTAGTAGAGAGCCAAATGGAACTGCAGAAAGAGAAAGACTTCAACATAAATTTACAAATCAACAAACTCTTCTTTCCAAAAAGGGGAAAATATATTACAAACATTTATTCATGTTTGAATGTGAATGATAACGTAATCGGCAACATAAATTCAAACTGGTGAAATTCTTAACATAATTATAAGGATTCAAACCTATGATTTGCATTTCTCCCTTACAATATATATATATATATATATATATATATATATATATATATATATATATATATATATATATATATATATATATATATATATATATATATATATATATATATATATATATATATATATATATTGGATTTCTGTAGAGAGAATGTTATAGAACGAAGCTATCGATTTAAATTAGTTTGAGGCTCCATCGAGACTAGACAAGACACGAAATTAATGCTGCCTTTAGCTCTTCAAAACATATATATTATATATATATATATATATATATATATATATATATATATATATATATATATATATATATATATATATATATATATATATATATATATATATATATATATATATATATATATATATATATATATATATATATATATATATATATATATATATATATATTGTAGGGAATTGGCGGATACCGGACATACGGTTATATTAAAGAATTGGATACCGGATATCCGGCCAGATATCCTTCTTTTACTATCCGGTCGGATCTGACTAAAACTGTCTGATTTTCTTTTAAATTTACATTAATTTCAAAATCTAATATATATATATATATATATATATATATATATATATATATATATATATATATATATATATATATATATATATATATATATATATATATATATATATATATATATATATATATATATATATATATATAATGTTTCAGTTATACAGCCATGCCGTGTATATAGGTGGTCCATAAAATAGGAGTATCTGTCTCATGGATGCGTTCCTTTCAAAATATTGTTATATGCAACCGACTATATACGGAAAAACGGTTTGTGATAAATAAGTCAAACAACATACAGTAATATAAGTCAAACGAACATACAAAACCACAATCCATCAGCTTTTCTGTAATTCAATAAATACAATAATACACGATGTTCACAATAACTGTTCAAAATGAAAACCTCCTGATGAATGTATTCCACCTATTCCAGACTTCGGTTTAAACCAGGTACATATTTTAAAAACTACTGAACGTACGCAAAAAAGGATTATATTTTTAGAATCCTTGTCGAATTTCAGGTAGGAAAAGTATAAAATATTTGAAAAAAAAAATAAAAATAAAAATAAAAATGGTTTTGTACGACAATTGATGACGTAACAAACTTAAATTTGGTGTTATACCGAACATTTGTCTACCAGGGGCTCTGCCCCCCGTACCTCCCGACCCGTGAGTGATGATGGTACTGTAGACAACTTTTCCTGTCGACGATTTGGGGTATTTCCCATTTTTTCCAATTTCGAAAAAATTGAAAAAAAAAAACGGACATTGCCAGACGTACGATTCTCGCGAGAGTTAAAAATAAGTAAACTTTACTTATATAAACTTTATTATTAAAAGAATTTATTTTTTTTCCCCAATTTTTCTTACCTGAAATTCGACAAGGATTCCAAAAATATAATCCTTTTATACGTAAATTCAGTAGTTTTTTAAATATGTACCTGGTTTAAACCGAAGTCTGGCCCACCTACGCATACAATCTGTTTGATGGCCCGCAAATACAAAAAAGTCCAGTGGTGTATAAGGATGGGAGAACGTGCAGGAAAGGCAACAGAGCCCTCTTGACTTATGTAACGAAAAGAAAAGCTGTCAATGAGGCAGTTAAGTGAGCCTCTGGCATAGTTTGCTGAGTAGCCATCCAACTTAAACCACATATGGTGTCAGTTGTACAATGGGAAATTATGGAAGGGTTGTGAAATGTAAAGCGAAAGAAGTATAAGAAGGTCTGCCTGCTTAAGTTACTCGGCAAAATATGGGAACAGGTGAAATGGCTTCGTAATATTCTCAGCTGCACATTGAATGCAAACCCGTAATGATGTTCTGGGATTACTAAAAGAATCTCCCGTGCGCACAGGTGGCTGTTCCTCCGGTTAAGAATGCCGTATCTGGCAAATCCAGAGTCATCCATTTACAACATATCTTCCCAAACTCTTTTGTCAGTATATGTCTGCTGGATAAACCATTCACAAAACACGTGTCTATAGGGTCTGTTAGTGTGCAGTAGCGAAACACCCAACTCGTACTGCTCAACGTGTACCTGTCGACGGGTTTTCATCAAAATGCCGAAGTGTGTTACGGAATCTTCGTTGATGGCGCGTAGCTGTGAAAACCTCATCACCATGCGGATCGACGTGATTTCTAGTATCTCCCAGTAGCTGATATGTTCTCTGGAATGCTGATATATGCGGCAACCTTCTGCTGGAATTTGAAATGCATATTCACGAGACGCTTCAGTTGCAATTCCGTCCTATAATTCATACACACAAGATATCAGCATACTCACTGTTTGAAAACGTACTAGGCATCGTTTGTTTTAGTGCGGTAAGGACGAGCCTGTAAACATAGGGAAATGGCAACTCTCGGTATGATTTTCCGTCCTCCGAATAGCGAATATTTGGTAGGTTGTCACTTTCATCTATCTGCAATATGCGTTTGGCTGTAATTTTACAGTTACAAGCAGAATATGACGCTACATTTTCGCAAGTTCGACAGAATTGTAAGTAGTAGGGCAAATATACAGTCTGCCCAGAAAAGCCTAACGGTCTTTTCTGCAATTGCGAGTAATGTTGCATTCTCAGGGACCTTCCTGACCATTTTTGTCGATTCACGGAACCCCCCCCCCCTACCCGATTGGAACCGATTTCTGCAGGATTGAACCGCAAAACAAGGGTCAGGAAAGAGAGTGAGATGAACGTAGCAATTCTGTAAACTCAGGTAACTTCCTGATACCAATTTTGAGGGGTTCATGGGGCCCCCAGGGGTCCCTACCCCAGACTTGGTCAATTTCGATGGGTTGAACCCCCTAAAACAGTGTCAGGAACGAACGTGAGATCAATTTGAGAGGAGTGATTTGCAATTACAAAAAAAAAATCCCGTTAGGCTTTTCTGAACCGACAATATGTATGCAATATTACTGTTGCAATATTTAATATCTTTATATTAGGGGTACGTAAACAGCATTACCTCGGAAACGAGCAACTTATGAGCATATCTTATATGGGAGGTACTGTTTAGAGGCAGACACTTATTTTGTGGTCCTTATCCCAAATACTAATATAGGTATATTCGTTTAAACCTGAAGCACCATATATATATATATATATATATATATATATATATATATATATATATATATATATATATATATATATATATATATATATATATATATATATATATATATATATATATATATATATATATATATATATATATATATATATACAGTGTGTACGTGTGAGTGTGAAAAATTACTATATTTATTCAACACGAATAGTCAATGGTATTTCAATTCTGCTATAAATAATAGAGTTGAAACACCAAAGTAAATTGAAATACAGAATTTAAACACAGAACAAAAAGTATATTTTGTAATTTGAAAATTTTACTTCTTACAATTATGAATTTCAATTTTACCGAATATCAGACCGGATACGAAATAGGGTTCGGATATGTCGAAAAACAGGATAGTAACTGAATATCCGTCCAAGTCCAACCTAATATATATATATATATATATATATATATATATATATATATATATATATATATATATATATATATATATATATATATATATATATATATATATATATATATATATATATATATATATATATATATATATATATATATATATATATATATATATATATATATATATATATATATATATATATATATATATATAGGGAAGTAGCACTCCCGAGGCGATGAGATTACCCCCATTGGGTATATGGAATCTTAAGGGCACTTCCCATCTCAACCCGGTGCCCAATGGTTTGCTCCCTCTCTCGCTCATCTCCAATGTCTTCTACACGGAGTAGGCTCTCCTTCACACACATAAAACACTATTACAGACACACACCCTTTTTTTAAACGCAAATTAATAATGGCGCCAACAGTAGCCTCGGAGAAGCCCCGGGGTGCTGCTTCCAAAAATAGCTCCTAATCCACTCCTTCCCCTGTCACTACTTGGGAGCTGGTGGCCTCCGGTGATGGGGATGGTGCCACCAGGATTCTGCAGCCGGCTTGTCCTAATGTACGGCCTATTTTTTAATTAATTTCTGCAACATTTGCGGTCTATACTCCAATTTCCACTTTGTTGAACATCACCTCTCTTCTTCTAGACCTCACCTCTTCTTCTTAATCGAAGCTCAGAATATTTGAGAGTTCTGATAGTAAACCCTATTCTGTTTCCTCCCACTGTCTCTATCCTCAATTCTATCTCTTCAAGTCCTCCGCAGGAAAGATCCTCTTCTATTGAGAGAAAACGTTTGTGGTATTTCGGTGCCTCAAGCTGGTCGGACTTGCGGTCGTACTTCATTGATTTCCCGTGGAATGATTATTGCTTCCATGGGAGGGGTCTCTCAGAGTATTGAAAACGCATTACCGAGGTGATTCTCTCTTGCATGGAGGCGTATATTCCATTTTCTTCCCCTTCTACTAAACCTAACAAACCTTGGTTTAACTCCGCTTGTTCTCGTGCTATCCGGCGAAGGGATGTTGCTATAAGGGATTATCATCGTCTTCAAACTCCAGAAACTCATTCAACTTATAGTTCATCCCAGAATTGTGAAAAATCTATTCTTCGTAACACTAAAAACTCTTTTCTCCGTAGAAAATGCGATAATCTTTCTAGATCAACTTCTTACCATTCATTCTGGCATTTTGCAAAAAATGTCAACTTTAACTTTGCTTCTTCCTCTTTCCCTCCTTTAGTATCTTTCGACGGCACAACTGCTAATTCACCTTCTTCTAAAGGTGAATTCATTGCTCAAAAATTTGCCTCTAATTCAACCTTTGACGATTCCGGAGCTATACTTCCTCCTTCAACCCCCTCCAACTAATTTATACCTAAAATTAGAATTTATTCTAAAGATGTCATTTCTGCTCTCTCTGAGCTTAACACTAAGAAGGCGTACGGTCATGATGATATCCCTCCTGTGGTTCTCAAAATTTGCGCTTCTGAGCTTGCACCCTGCCTTGGTAAACTATTTCGTCTTTATCTTCCTACTTCAACCATCCCTTCTTGCTGGAAACGTGCGCGCATTTAACCTGTACCGAAGAAGGGAGACCCATCTCAACCTTCCACTACCGTCCGATTTTTTTGACCTAAGTCTTCTCTAAAGTTTTCGAATCTATTCTTAACAGGAAGATTTGGAAACATCTCAATTCTACTAATCTTAACTCATCGCAAGCATGGTTTTTGTAAGAAACAACGCTGTACTGGTGATCCTCTTTCCCTTCTCTCTGTCTATTGGTTCTCTGCTCTTCGGATTTCGTGAATCCTTACCTGTCGAGCTGGATATATCGAAAGCCTTCGATAGAGTCTGGCACAAAGTTTTGATTTCTAAACTTCCCTCTTTCGGTATCTATCCTTTTCTCTGTTATCTCTCTAATTTCTTTTCCGGTCGTTCTATAGCAGCTGTTAATAGTGGTGTTCCTCAGGGTTCTGTCCAATCCCCAACATTTTTTCTGCTTTTCAATAATAACCTTCTCTCTTTTACCTCATCTCCTATTCACTCCTATGCTGATGACTCCACTCTTCATTACTCCTTAAAGTTTGAAAGACGTCCCTCCCTACAGCAGTTGATAGACTCGAGAAGAGTAGCCTTAGAGCAACTAACTTCTGATCTTTCACGAATTTCAAATTGAGGCAGGGAGAACATGGTAGTTTTCAATGCCTCAAAAACTCAGTTTCTACGTCTCTCCACTTGACACAATCTTCAACTCAACTATGATATCTTCTTCTAAAACACACAACACAAACCTTCATTTGTTCTTAATATTCTTGATGTATCGTTTTTTCGTGATCTTTCTTGGAAGATCACATTACTTCTCAATCTAAACAAGAGGCTGGTGTTCTGAAGCGCCTTTAGAATTACTTCACGCCACCCCAGTTACTTTCTCTCTATAGGGGTGTTGTTCGCCCATGAATGGAGTATGCTTCACACATCTAGGGTGGTTCCACTCATACAGCTCTCCATGAGAAGGTGAAGTCTACGGCTTTTCGTCTCATCAACTCTCCTGCTCTTACTAACTCTCTCCAATCCCATTTTGCCAGTCGAATTGTTGCGTCATTCTCTCTTTACTATCGCTATTACAACGGACACTGCTCTTCTGAACTCTCTCGTCGCATACCTCCTCCATTGAGAAGAGCTCGTGCGACACGCCTTTCTACACAGTCTCATCCATTCTCTGTTCAACTCTCAGACCTCAGACTTAACCGCTATGCTCAATCTTACATTTACTTTACTGGTAAAGTCTAAATAAAACACCCCTCCTTTATCTATTTTCCCAACTTCTATTAACCTTTCAAACATCGTGTATCTGAACATGTCGGTCTCCATCCACCAAGATAGGTTTTTCCCCAACTCCGGTGGAATTTGGTATGCCTCCAGCCTTTGCCGACCGGAGGATATATATATATATATATATATATATATATATATATATATATATATATATATATATATATATATATATATATATATATATATATATATATATATATATATATATATATATATATATATATATATATATATATATATATATATATATATATATATATATATATATATATATATATATATATATATATATATATATATATATATATATATATATATGGTATAAAATTGTTAGAATTAATAATAATAATAATAATAATTAATAATAAAATAATAAATAAAATAATAAAAAGTAAAGTTTAAAAACGAATAATGTTAATTAAAATTTGAATACTAATAATAATTAATAAAGATAAAATAAAAATTAATAAGAGAAAAAATAATTAATAGATAAATAATTTAAGAAATAAT
>SEYY01009874.1:97500-100000 GCA_009176605.1 Armadillidium nasatum
TATGAATGTTAACACATTATTCTTTCAAAATCGCTTCTTTCTCCCGTGTAACTTAGAGAACATTCTTGGCAATCAGTTTTGTTAATACTCATATTATCATCTTTTTTCTCTTATATATTGTCTCTTGTTTTAAGGTCATTGGTACAGGAAGTATTTAGCAAATTAATGCCATCTCGTTAGATTCTTTGGCATTTGCAATCCAAAAGTCCAAAAAATTTTTAATTTAATGAGATATTTGAATTTGCATTATAAAAATTTTCACAAAGCTAAAGTAAAAGTTTCGTTTACAACTTTTTTTTTTTAGGATTGATTAACTCATTAAAATATATTATTTTCATAGAGATAATGAAAATTATAATAATATTAAAGACGTAACACTAATTACACAGTTGAATAATATTAACTTTATGAGTCTGACGAAATATTTTTATTTAAAACTACTACAGATAAAATGAATTTAAATTGTGAAAATTTGCTGTAGATAATATTATAAATAACATTTTGAAAAGTACTATTGAGAAACGATGTTCCAATCAGTTAAATAGCCATGTATGAAAAATGGTATATATATATATATATATATATATATATATATATATATATATATATATATATATATATATATATATATATATATATATATATATATATATATATATATATATATATATATATATATATATATATATATATATATATATATATATATATATATATATATATATATATATATATATATATATATATATATATATATATATATATATATATATATATATATATATATATATATATATATATATATATATATATATATATATATATATATATATATATATATATATATATATATATATATATATATATATATATATATATATATATATATATATATATATATATATATATATCTTATATATCTCTCTCTCTCTCTCTCTCTCTCTCTCTATATATATATATATATATATATATATATATATATATATATATATATATATATATATATATATATATATATATATATATATATATATATATATATATATATATATATATATTCCTTTATGACTTTGGGATCAGGTGTTTCATCAGTATTCTTTTTATAGTTAAGGGAAAATGAAGCAGTTTTTTGAAAGTTAAACAAAGGGAAGAAAAAATTAGTGTCAAAATTGGTCTGAAAGAAAAAAATATATTTTTAAACTGGAATAATCCTTTCTAATTACTTCATTTTCTGAGATAAAAAAAAAAAAAAAAAAAAAAAAAAAAAAAAAAAAAAACTAATTTGCGTAGTCAAAATGAAAAGAGCTCATTCCACTTACACTCCGTTCATATATATATATATATATATATATATATATATATATATATATATATATATATATATATATATATATATATATATATATATATATATATATATATATATATATATATATATATATATATATATATATATATATATATATATATATATATATATATATATATATATATATATATATATATATATATATATATATATATATATATATATATATATATATATATATATATATATATATATATATATATATATATATATATATATATATATATATATATATATATATATATATATATATATATATATATATATATATATATATATATATATATATATATATATATATATATATATATATATATATATATATATATATATATATATATATATATATATATATATATATATATATATATATATATATATATATATATATATATATATATATATATATATATATATATATATATATATATATATATATATATATATATATAGGGTTTGTATTTGCTTTTAGTATAGGTGATAGAACCCTTTAAAATATTATTTAGTTTTTCATTTCACTTGGCTTAAGTGTTTGTTTATCTTTCATGTTTTGTCTCAACTATTTAGAGATGTTGAGATGAAAGGGGAATTAGTATCTCTATTCTATGTAGTTTTGGGTTGAAATTTTACTATGCAAAAGATAGTAAAACAGAAAAAGAGGACACTTGGTGGCTTTCTTTTTATCAGGAATAGTCAAAATTTATCTGTATTGAGGATTGAGGACTGGGATGTATAAAAATGTGATTTTTTTTACCATAATTTAAAAAAAAAATTTTTTTATCCGATTCGAACGAAATAACTTTCAAAACAGAACTTTCGACAAGTTGTGAAACATCGATTCCTATCTTTCTCTTGTATCTCATTTCGAATTTGTTTTATTGGCTTTTGAAAATATTTTAATATTTTCACATTTTGAATGGAAATCAAAACCAGTTGTCGAAATGATTCTCAAATTGAGATACGGTAGGTGGTTTCATTAGATAAAAATTTGTCATAGAGAATTTTGATAGCAGCTACCAAAGTGGAGAAATCTCAATTTCCCTACGGAAATTAAATTGATTTGTCATTTTTGTTTATGGTACAGAATTTTGATGGTATCTACCAAAACGGAGAGATCTCGATTTTCATACA
>SEYY01009874.1:105000-118342 GCA_009176605.1 Armadillidium nasatum
TCGTCTTCAAACTATAGAAACCTACACAATTTATATTTCAACCCGTAATCGTGAAAAATCTGTTCTTAGTAACACCAAAAACTCCTTTCTCATTACAAAATACAAGAATTTTTCTGGATAGTCTTCCTCATGCACTTTTTGCCTCTTTGCAAAAAATGTCAACCCTTACTTTGCTTCTTGTTCTTGATCTTCCCCTCCTCTAGTATCTTCTTTCGGCACAACTGCCGTTTTACCTTCTTCTAAAGCTGAACTCTTCGCTAAAAACGTTTGCCGCTAGTTCTTCTAAAGACGTCTTTTCTGCTCTCACTGAGCTTTACACTAAGATGATCCTGATGGTATCCCTCCTGTGGTTCTCCTAGCTTTACTATTTAGTTTACACCCTGGCTTGGGAAAAAATTTTGTCTCTGTCTTTCTACTTCAACCTTCCCTTCTTGCTGGAAACGCGCACTCAGTCAATCTGTTCCGAAAAAGGGGGTCCATCTCAACCCTCCATCTACCGTCCAATTTATTCAACCTTTCTGAAGTTTCTTGTTAAGGTTTGGAAACATCTCAAATCTACTAACCTTACCTCTGAACCCCAGTACAACTATTCATATTCACTTCTGTATGAATGTTGGTCCTCCGCTCTTCGGCATTTAGGTGAATTTTTTGCTGTCACGCTAGACATATCGAAAGCCTTCGATAGAATGTTGCACAATGCTTTGATTTTTTAAAACTTCCCTCTTTCGGAATCTATCTTCTCTGGTTTCCTTTTCGGTCATTCTATAGCAGCTCTTGTGGACAGTCACCGTTCTTCCTTTAAATTTATTAGATGTGGTGTTCCTCAGGGATCTGTCCAATCTTTTCCAAATTTTCATTAAGGATCTTCTCTCAATTACTTAATCATCCATCCATTTTAAAAACGCCCCTCCCAACGGCAATTGACACTAGAATAGTATCCTTGGAGAAACTAACCTCTGATTTTTCTCATATTTCAAATTGGGGCAGAGAAAACAAAGTCGTTTTTAAAGCCTAAAAACTCAGTCACTCCATCTCTCTATTCGACATAACCTTAAATACAAGTATGACATCTTCGAAAATACACAAGTCAAACCTTCGGCCGTCCTTCATATTCTTAGGTTTTTCTTTTTTCCGTGAACTTTCTTAAAAGGAACACATTACTTCTCTTTCTAAACATGCTTCTAAGAGGTTGGGTGTTCTGAGACGCTTTCGTAATTTTTTCACAACACCCCCGTTATTTGCTCTTTATAGGGACGTAGTTCGCTCCTGTACGGAATATGACTCACACATCTGGGATGGTTCATCATACAGCTCTCCTTGAAAAGGTGGAGTCTAAGACTTTTCGTCTTTTCAACGCTTCTGCTCTCACTAATTATCTCCAGTCTCTTTCAGCCTGTCGAAATTTTGCGTCATATATATATATATATATATATATATATATATATATATATATATATATATATATATATATATATATATATATATATATATATATATATATATATATATATATATATATATATATATATATATATTTGTAAGATTGTTGCCTCACTAATAACATAGTTATTCCATGAATCTTGTCATCTGAGCTCTTCAGTCAGATACCTCCTACGAATAAGCTTCAGCATTTCACATATTCTCTCTCTATCTCTATCTATCTATCTGTCTCTAAATCCAAAAACATATGCAGCTTAAATTTGAAATTTCTGACATCAAAGTTTCTCGTATGTAAAAATGTTCGAATTTTTATGATGGAAAAAATCCTATTTGCAAGATGTATTCAATTAACGAGAAAAAAAAAAAAGTTAACAAATTTTCTCTTTCAAATCCCTTACTGAATCTTTCACAGATATTAAACAAAGAGTTACAATGAAGTGGAAAACCAACTATAGGATGAAAGGGGTGTAGTACTTATCTTCAATCCTCGTTTTCATTCTGTTGGGGTGTGGAACTTATCTTTTTTTTCCATTTACCGTATTATAGTTTATTACAAAGTTTATTTAATTAAAAGCCATTTCGTCACCCATCAAAAAAAAAATTTTTTAATTTTTACTTTATTTTTTTCTTTATTTTGTCTCTCTTTGATTTTTTTTTTTATTTTTTATTTTTTTTTTTATTTTGTCTCTCTTTGAATTTTTTATTTTTTTTATTATTATTATTATAAATTTATCTAGATAAATTTGAAAGCAAAGAAGGTCTGTCGAATTATTTAAGCTTTTCCAACGTTGATACTCATTCATTGTTTACAAGGCTTTAGAAATGTAAATTTAGATGAAAATATTTTGAGTGTAGCATTAAGCAAAATATATATATATATATATATATATATATATATATATATATATATATATATATATATATATATATATATATATATATATATATATATATATATATATATATATATATATATATATATATATAGGGGAGGAACGATACCCAAATTTAAACCGATACTTATACCAATAACTTTAAACCACCCGAAACCGAGTAACGATACGATACCTCTAGAAGTTACCGATACCGATACCTATTTTTTTTTTAACGAACTTTGGAAGGTTGAAACAAGATTGAAAATATTCAATGACCATAAAATTTAGGTTTTCTGCTATCCGAAATATTTAGTTATTTTGAAGTCACATTGCTAAACAAAACTATTGACATATAGGTGATAAAAAGTTGGCGCCACCAAGACTTTGCAGCCGACTTGTCCTAGTGCACGTCCTATTTCTTCATTAATGTCTGAAACATTCCCGGGCTTCAAACCGCAAGAAAGACCAGCCTATTGCGAGGAAACGTTTGTGACATTTCGGTGCGAAAGCTGGTTGGACTTGGGGTCGTACTTCTTTGATTTCCCGTGGAATGGTTATCGCTTCCGTGGGAGAGGTCACTCGGAGTGTGCAGAGCGCATTACCGAGGGGATTCTCTGTGGCATGGAGACGTACATTCTATAATCTTTACCTTCTTCTAAAACTTACAAACCTTGGTTTAACTCTGCTTGCTTTCGTGCTACTAGCCGCAAGAATGCTGTATTCAGGAATTATCGTCGTCTTCATGCAATTTATATTTCATTCCGGAATCGTGGAAATCGAAATCTGTTCTTCGTAACACCATAATCTCATTTCTCAGTGCAAAATGCAATAATTTTTTGGCACCTCTTACTTACGCTGTTTCTGGCATTTTGCAAAATAAATCAACTCAAACTTTGCTTCTTTCTCTTACCTTCCTCTAGAATATTCTTTCGGTCCAACTGCCGTTTTACTTTATTCTAAAGCTGAACTCTTCGTTCAAACTTTTGCCGCTAATTCACCTTTAGATAATTTAGGAGCTATATCTCCTCCTTAAATCCCTTCCCCAACTCATTTATGTCTACAATTGTAATTTCTTCTAAGGACGTCATTTCTGCTCTTTCTCTCTCTCAATCTATTTTTCTCTCTCTGAGCTTGACACTAATTAGGCGTACAGTCCTGATGGTCCCTCCAGTGGTTCTCAAAACTTGTGCTTTTTATCTTGCACCCAGCCTTATTTCGTCTCCGTATTTCTACTTCAGCATTCCTTACTTGCTGGAAGCGTGCTCTCATTTAGCTTATACTGAAAAAGTGGGACCCCTATCAACCCTCCAAATCCCATTTTTTCAATCTCCGTTCTTTCTAAAGTTCTTGTTAAGAGTTGGAAAGAACTCAAATCTTCTAATCTTATCTCTGATCGCCATTATGGCTTTCGTAAAAAAGTTCAACAGGTGATCTTTTCCTTCACTCTGAGTCTTGATCCTCCGCTCTTCGGCATTTCGGTAAATCTTTTGCTGTCTCGGAAAACATATCAAAAGCAAAGGTGTTGCACAAAGCTTTGATTTTTAATCTTCCCTTTTTCGGAATCAATCTTCACTGATTTCTTTTTCATTAGTTCTGTAGTAGCTGTGATAGACGCCAACGTTCTTCCTTTAAATCTATTAAAAGTGGTGTTCTTTAGGGATCTGTCATTTCTCCAAATTTTTTTCTACTTTTCATTAAAGACCTTATCTCAATTACTTAATTATCTTTCTACTCCTAAGTTAATGACTCCACCTTTCATTACTCCTTCCAATCTCAAAGGTGGCAGTTAATTGACGCCACAATAGTGGCATTCGAGCAACTAACCTCTGATCTTTCTCATATTTTAAAATGGGTTTCAAAAAACAAGGTAGTTTTCAATTCCTGAAAAACTCATTTCCCCCATCGAAACATCTTTCTATACAACTATGACATCTTCGAAAACACAGAATACAAATCTTCGTTCGTCCTTAATATCTTTGTTATCTTTCTTAGAAGTAACACATTATTTCTCTTTCTATACAAGCCTCCAAGAGGTTGGGTGCTCTGAGGCGTCTTCTTTATATTTTCACACCAAAACCGTTGCTTGCTCTTTATAAAGGTGTTGATCGCCTCTATATGGAGTATTTCTCTTACATCTGAAATGGTTCACTCATACTGGCCTCCTGGGAAAGGTGGAGTCTAGGTTTTTTCGCCTTATCAACACTTTCGCTCTCACTAATTCACTCCAGTCTCTTTCTTCCTAACGAATTATTACATCATTCTCACTATATTATCTCTAACACTTTATCTATATTCCAACTTCCTTTGAAATTTGAAAGATAGTTGGGAATACAGTGCATCGAGACATATCATGTATCGAGACAGACATACGGGCCTGACTTGACCAGGTTTCAGGCATTTCCTCAACTTTGATGGAAATTGGTGGGCTGTAACCTTTGTCCATCAGAGGATATATATATATATATATATATATATATATATATATATATATATATATATATATATATATATATATATATATATATATATATATATATATATATATATATATATATATATATATATATAGTGAAGTAACCCTAAAATTGCATTAAAAGTTTTCTTTTGGTAACAAAGAAAATGATTTAAAAGTGTTATCTAATATATAATAAATTGGTATAATCAGAGTAATTTAAAACCAATTGATTAATAAAAAAAAGTGTTTGTTTATTTAAAATAAGTAACAAAATAATACATACTAATAAAATAAATTCTAAACATGTTCTGTTTGCTTAAAAAGGATTAGTAATAATTATATAATAATTTAATAATAATGTCATATAAAATCAACGAATAAAATTGCACCAAAACCATAATGCACAAGACAATTATAATAACTAAAACAATATCACATATTTAGGAATAACATTTTTATTTTATATTTTATAATATACATATTATTAATATTTATGTTACTTATATAAGTTACCGATATAATTTCTATTTTTATGTATTTTATTAAAATAATGTCATTTATATAATTATTAACAATTACTATTTATTTATAACAATTATTTTATATATTAACTTAGCTCTTTATAACCAAAGAAATATAATAATAAATTTGTTATGTATTTTTTAATAAAAAAATAAAAAGTGGAGAACTAACTATTCGTTTATAACACTTTTCAATTTCAGAGATAATTTTAGAAGGTTAACAGGTAGTTTAACTATTTACTTTAGTACACCAGAAGTCCAGAAGAACTTCCTGAAGAGGCAGCAACTAGTTCCCTCAAGAAGAAGCTCCTGCCTACTTTGTCCTTCAAGAGGATCCCACAGTTTGGCAGATCCTTTTGCCCTTAACTGTGGTCCCTCCCTTGAAGTGATGTTCCAAGCCAAGGCCTGAAGAGAAGTGGTGGCTACCACCGTCTACTAGTTGGCACAACAGGTTAGCGAGAGGAACTAAGAGCACCCAGCCTACTGAAGATCCCTCTTCGTCTTTACACCACCTTTAGAGATAAGAGCACCGTGGTTTCCTAGAACCGGTGCCACAGGACCACACACCAAGGTCCCTACACAGAGATCACTTTAAAGTGGTCTCCTTCCTATATATATATATATATATATATATATATATATATATATATATATATATATATATATATATATATATATATATATATATATATATATATATATATATATATATATATATATATATATATATATATATATATATATATATATATATATATATATATATATATATATATATATATATATATATATATATATATATATATATATATATATATATATATATATATCCCACTCGATTTTGAGGAAACGCGACTTTTATTCCTACTCAAATAATAATATAATAATAATAATAATAATAATAATAATAATAATAATAATAATAATAATAATAATAATAATAATAAAATAATAATAATATAATAATAATAATAATTTAAAATGTGGCAAACCAGTCAAGGAGAATATCTTTCTCAGAAATTATCAGTTTTCTTTCATACATGAATTTGGCATCGGAATCGGTCGTTTTTTACCGATACCGGATACCCGTTACCACAAAATTTACCGATACTAGCACCCATACCGATACTTAAGTCTATCCGTAATATATATATATATATATATATATATATATATATATATATATATATATATATATATATATATATATATATATATATATATATATATATATATATATATATATATATATATATATATATATATATATATATATGAAATTATTTTTTGTCTCAATTTTAAGAATATGCTTAAAGGTGTCAACATGAGGATTTTAAATTTGGAGAGATAAGAAATTAAATTGGAAAGTTTATTAATATAGTCGTTTTATTTATGCAATACTAAGCATTTTCCTTTATCTGTTTAGTGATGACTATGGATGAGTCCTGACCCAATTCTTTGGGTAGTTTAAAGTCTTTGAAATTAAACACAGGAGAGAATAATTTATGCCCTTCAAAATTATAAAAGAAACTATTAGTTAAAAATTTAATATTTTGAATTAAAGTATCATTATTTTTCAACTACCACCTATAATAATAATAATAATAATAATAATAATAATAATAATAATAATAATAATAATAATAATAATAATAATAATAATGATAAAAATAATAAAAACCAGCAATTTTATTATTATTACTATTATTATTATTGTTATTATTAGAAATATGAAAGGGAGAAGTGGGTAAAGGTTTTTATATGTGCGCAAAGTTTTTCGAAAAATAAAAATTAATTTAAGTTTAAAACAAGGAAGCTTAAATCAAGACCTAAAGCATGTAAACGTTTTTCATCGGAGGACAAAGAAAGATCTACCGCTAACGTTAAAACGAACTAAATCAGGATATATATTAAGATAATAATTAAAACCTAATGTAAAGAGTTTTCGCTCATGGCGAGTTTTCTTTTTAGAAGAAAAAAAAAGGTCTTAATTCTCTGGTTTATTAGGTAATTAAGAAGATTAAAGGAGTTGAAGGATAATGATTGCTTGAGAGAACTTGACAACTGTAAAATTTTCGCTACATATTGATTTGCTAGGCAATGTTTATATTATATTTCCAACTGAAGCAGAGTTGGTTGCTTTCTTATAATTTTAATATACAGTAGATCTTGATTTAGTTATTTTTTAACTTTTGCGATAAATCTTTGTCCTCTTATGAAAAACACTTACATCTTAATATTTAATTTTAAAACTCTACAAAACTCTACTTTTTAAAACTCTACTTCTGTCTTTTAAATTGAAAATTCAATGTTGTTTTAATTTTGATTGTAATTTTAACAAATTTTGAATTCATTATTTATTAGATTTAATTGTTGTTTTAAATTATCAATGATGAAGGATTTAGATAATCCGAAACGTTTGAAGATTAAATAATTTAAATAAAAAAAGGAAAAATGTTGAAAGTTTTAATTACAGTATACGAGTATGCCTTTATCATCAAATAAGATTTCCTAGAAATCAATCAATCTATCAATCATATATATATATATATATATATATATATATATATATATATATATATATATATATATATATATATATATATATATATATATATATATATATATATATATATATATATATATATATATAAAGGATTTTGTAATGGTAATCTGGGGAAAAAAAAAAAAAAAGTACCGAAAACTATTAAAAGTACCCAGTAGTTGCTTTAAGCCCAATGCTGATATATATATATATATATATATATATATATATATATATATATATATATATATATATATATATATATATATATATATATATATATATATATATATATATATATATATATATATATATATATATATCTGAGAGAATGTTTGTTTCTGTTTTTGGATTGTGTTAATCTCGGAAAACACCGAATGAACCTTTTTGTCGATGTTGATTTAATTAAAGAAGAGGAAACACGATTTCGGTTTTCGTGTCTTCAAATGATAAGGACTGATCACATGAATCCTTTAGTCTTCTAAACGTCAAAAACACTCTCTAACTACTTACAGTACAGTACAGTTTGTGTATATATATATATATATATATATATATATATATATATATATATATATATATATATATATATATATATATATATATATATATATATATATATATATATATATATATATATATATATATATATATATATATATATATGGGGAGAGGAGGATGTGGCGCTGTGAGAAGCGATACATGTGCCTCCACTGCGCATAACTTGAGGGGTGAAAGGGTCGGCTAGACCATTCCCTTTCACTCCGTTACCCTTTAGTTCGTTTCTTTTCGCGTTTCAAATTCTGAGAGGGTCTCTAGCGTACCTTCGACACATATTGGAGTGCATATGGTCCCACTAACTTTATATTTCTTCGCATGTAGCTCACAAATATACAAGCGCTTACTCGTATATTACTTTTTCGAAAGTAAATATTTAAAAAAGAGAAACATGAAGCTGCCTTGAAGATGTTTGGAAGGGTGGCATCCAAACAATGCTCCTCAACCACTCCTCAACACATCTTCACTAGGGAGTTGGCGATCTCCAACGATGGGCATGGTACAGCCAAGACTTCACAGTCGTCTTGCCCTGGTGCACGGTCTTCTTTTATCATTAATTTCTGCAACTTTCTTAGTCTCTTTTATAATTTCCACTTTGTCGAACATCACCTCTCTTGTTCTAGATATCATATCTTGTTCTTAATTAAAACTCGGGTGTCTGAGTGCTCTGACATCAAACCCTACTATGTTATTTCTTACTGTCTATATCCTCATTCAAAGGTGGATGTAGCTCACATCTAAAATGACTATTTTTTAACAAGTTGAAGCAGTTTATGTTTTGTACTACTGATTATTTCTGTTAGAAGGATATTTTGAATTCGAGTTGGAATCCTGTGAGTGAAATATTGATTGTATTATTAAGTATTTAAGTTTTTATTTCTTTTCACTGGTATAAATGATTGGTTACATTTTAAGTTATAGTCAAATTTATTTATTAAATATTACTTCCCGATACATCGCCCTTTTACTATATCAATTGTTATTTCGCATCTCCTCACACTATCGCGATGTGTTTAAAAAAAGGAACTCTTATAAAGCCGACCCCTTCATAAAACGCATCGGCACGCACAGATGCGAGCCACTTTTAACCGATAAATCAAAAGAAAATTAAGAGCATAATTTATAATGATAGAGTGCCAAATACGAAACAATAACTTTTATCATAAAAACGCTTCATAATCACAACGCTGCTAAAAATCGATACTGACTTCGAGAGACTCTTGAAACCAAAAGGAACGATGACAATTGCATGGAAATGTTAATTATATGAAATCTAATCTAATGGAAAAAATAAAACATGAAAGAGTGAATATTCTCAGACAGATGATACCTTTTAATATAAAAAGGTTTATATATATATATATATATATATATATATATATATATATATATATATATATATATATATATATATATATATATATATATATATATATATATATATATATATATATATATATATATATATATATATATATATATATATAGTAAAATGTCTGATGTAATTTCCAGGAAATTTAATTCTTAAATGCGTGAATACGATCTGCCCACCTTCCCCTGCAAACAAAAACAAAAAAAAAGGTTCAGTTAGAGGCTATCGTAGATGTCTTTTATATAAAAGTTCAAAATCAGTGTACATGAAAGGAGGTTATCTGGTCATAATATTGTATTTCAATATATAAAAATATCTGTTTGGGGAAGGTGAAGTCTACTTCTATTAATACTATTTCAACTAAGTAATGAACATTCAGTCATGGTATATGTTAACGATTCATTTTTCTCAAGCATACCTCTCTGCACACAGAAATATTATTCAGATTTCAAATGCAAAATAAAGCGCAGTATATATATATATATATATATATATATATATATATATATATATATATATATATATATATATATATATATATATATATATATATATAGTTTGTAAAGCAACAAATAATGAAAATTATAAAAAAAGCTTAGAGATGATCCTGAAAAAGTTATGAAATCTCTTAGTTTTATATTCAAATTATAATTTCCTATGGAGGCCATTATCAATAATACCGATCCAAGTCGATTTTCATGAAAATTGTAGAAAATTTTTGAAATGAATGGTAGAGAAAGAAAATGTAGAACAAAAAGCCTCGAGAAAATACCTTGAAAAAAGTTATAATGTCTCCCAATTTCATAGCTATAAATTCACAATTAAATCCTATTACAAGAAACTTCTTTATTATTCTTTACAGTCTTATGCATGGTGCTAAAAAATATTTATATTCCACTACCACTCACCGGTAGGGGTATGGGGGGGAGGAGTAACCAGCTTCACAAACGTTTGTGTGCCATACACTGTATTTTCCTCGAGTTTTCTTTTAAGAGGCATTCATTATTTAAAGCTCATTTCAAACTTTTCATACAAATTTAATAAAAGCAGTTTCAAATAAATATATATATATATATATATATATATATATATATATATATATATATATATATATATATATATATATATATATATATATATATATATATATATATATATATATATATATAATCCAACAATTGTTTTAGAATCATCTACTATTAGAATCGTTTTCCTACTAAGCAGCAAATCATTTCGTAATAATATTATATATATATATATATATATATATATATATATATATATATATATATATATATATATATATATATATATATATATATATATATATATATATATATATATATATATATATATATATATATTCTTTAAAGAAATATGAGACGAGCAAAAAATACATAAATTACTAATGACAGACGATTTGAGTTGTGTGCTTTCGAAGATGTTACAATCAAATGTAAGAATAAATCGATAGAAAAATAAAGGAACTGAGTTTCTGACACACTTGGAAAAATGTTTCACTGCATCAATTACAAATAAGAGATATTAAAGGTCAGTTGTTCGATGACCACCCTTCTAGCACCACTTATATGCTACAGGGTGGGGTTATTGGCATATGAGTAGATAGGTGACGATATGGCATGGAGGCAATTATGAAAACTAGAATAATAGTTGGAATATGTCATAACCATGAAGAACGCCACTATTAACAGATTTAAAGATTAAACGACGGAATTCTCTATCAATCACTATAAAACAATAGAAAATAAAAGATTTCAAAGAGAAGAATAGATATCGAAAGGAAGTTTAGAAATCAAAGATTTGACTTAAATTCTACTGCAAGCTTTCAATACATCTAGAGCAACACCAAAAGGTACCATATATATATATATATATATATATATATATATATATATATATATATATATATATATATATATATATATATATATATATATATATATATATATATATATATATATATATATATATATATATATATATATATATATATATATATATATATATATATAGAGAGAGAGAGAGAGAGAGAGAGAGAGAGAGAAATAAAAAAATACTTTATTACCCTTTTTGTAATAAATTGATTCTTACCCACCCTTTACATTACGAAGAAGAGAAGATGGCAAAATAATGATAATATTCTGAGACTGTTTTCGATGCTATTTTATTCGTCCATAAGAGGAAGATCTCATTCCGTATGCATAACTTACATAGTTCTTCCTATTAAGTCCATGACCTATGTATTATTTATGTCTAAGAAAACGATTATATATATACGAGTATATATATAATATATATATATATATATATATATATATATATATATATATATATATATATATATATATATATATATATATATATATATATATATATATATATATATATATATAGGGGGAGGATGTAGCGCCATCCGAAGCGATGCAAGTACCCCCCACTGGGCTTAACACACGGGGTGATAGGATGGGCTAGACCATTCCGTTTCACCCCGTTGCCCTTTGGTTCGTTTCTTTTCGCGTTTCATCTTCTCAGAGGGTCTCTAGTGTACCCTTGACTCACTCTTGAAGTGCCTATGCTCCAACAACTTTCCTACTTCTTCACATGTGTCCTACAAATTTACAAACTCTTACACTTACATTACCTATTAAATTAATCAAAATGGCGAAACATAAATCTGCCTCGGGGAATCCAAGAGGGGCGGATTCCAAACATAGCCCCTCATCCACTCCTTCCCCCATCACCACTTGGGAGTTGGTGGCCTCCAGGTGATGGGGTTGGTGCCACCAAGATCTCTATGCCGACTTGCTCTGGTGCACGGTCTTCGTTTTTCATTAATTTCTGCAACATTCGCGGTCTTTTTCTAATCTCCACTTTGTCGAACACCACCTCTCTTCTTCTAGACCTCATCTCTTGTTCTTAACTGAAACTCAGGTGTCTGAGTGCTCTGACAGCAAACCCTACTCTGTTTCCTCCTACTGTCTCTATCCTCAATTTTCAGCCAAAGGCGGATGTTGCGCATATGTGCGCAATGATGTTGTCTGTTCTCGTGTCTCTAATTTGGAGTCTTCTGAATTCTCTACTTTATGGCTTAAACTTTCTTGCAACTCTACAGCTAAATTCATTTGTTCTGTCTATTTATCTCCTAACTCTACAGACTATCCAAAATTCTTCGACTATCTTAACTCCAAAATAGAGCACATTCTTTCTTCTTCTCCTTTCTCCGAAATCATCATTTTAGGTGATTTCAATGTTCACCACCGCCAATGGCTTTCATCTAGTTCTCAAGATCCAGTTGGTGAACTTGCCTTCCAATTTTCTATCCAGAACAACCTTGAGCAGTTGGTGCATCTCCCTACCCGTATCCCTGACCGTCTTGGTGATGAACTCAACATTCTAGACCTTTTCTAACTTCTAATACTTCTCCTTATACTGTTAAACTCTTTCCTCCTCTGGGTTCATCCGATCATCTTCTTATCTCCGTATCTTGTCCTGTCTCTTCAAGTCTTCCGCAAGAACGGCCCCCGCCTTCGGCGAGGAGACGTTTCTGGCATTTCG
>SEYY01009875.1:35000-42500 GCA_009176605.1 Armadillidium nasatum
TTAATTCAACATTCTTTGTTTTCTTCAACTCAAAAAAAAAAATATTTTTCCAAAAAAGAAACTGCTCATTACAAATAGTAAAACATTTATAGTGGCTTTTTTAATAATGATAATAATAATAATAATAATAATAATAATAATAATAATAATAATAATAATAATAATGATAATAATAATAATAATAATAATAATAATAATAATAAAAATAATAATAATAATAATAATAATAATAATAAAAATAATAATAATAATAATAACAGTAATAATAATAATAATAATAACAGTAATAATAAAAATAGTTTGGTAAAAGTGAAAAATAAAAATTAATTAAAATAATAAAATAATAAAAATAATATAAAAAATTAATAATAATAAATAATAATTAAAAATAGTAAAAATTATTAATTATTGTTTTTACTATTATTATTATTATTATTATTATTATTATTATTATTATTATTATTATTATTATTATTATTATTATTTATTATTATTATTAATTAGTTAGGTTCTAGGAGTTCTAAATAAAAAATACTATTATCAAAAATTCAAAAGTAAACGTTAAATTAAGAATTATAATATATATATATATATATATATATATATATATATATATATATATATATATATATATATATATATATAATATATATATATATATATATATATATATATATATATATATATATTAATATTAATGAGGTAAAGTGAATTTAAATGATTAGAAATGTGATGGCAGTTACATGAACACTTATGAAAATTAAAATCCTTTGAGGATTCCGTATTATTAAATGAAACTAAATCACAAATGAGAAAGAGACTGTGATGAGTAACGTAGCGCTGAAATATTTATTGATATTTATGTTCATATTTATAAGCAAGAAAAATGAATCTGTTGAGACTTGAATATATTGAGAGAAATATATTGAAATTGAAAAATACCAGTTAGAAAGGAAGGTCATATTTATTTTAAAATTAATATTTATTTATTTTTTTCTGTAAAACTTCAAAAATAAGGTTGTTAAAATATGAAGCAATTTATGTCACGCTCGGACTAATTAATACGCACTCGAGAATTCCAAAAAAGCAGAAGTAAAGCTAACAGATAAGCTCAGATATAACCAGGTTCAAAACATTTCCAATTAACAACCACATGTTGAGAGAGTCCTGGCAACATTTCAACAGACACGTTTCTCCTTCCATAAAGTTTTCTGTCAAAAATAAAAGAAAAAAAAAATCCCTAGAGCTAAGTTGACTTACTCGTTTATAAAATTTTTCAGTGTAAAGTCTTCTTGTTCAAACTTTTTGCTTAATTTTAAACCTTGATTTACAATGTTAATGAGATAAACGTTAGAATTTTGTCTCTAACCATAAGAATTTTGTTTTTAATTGTTAGAGACTTTGAGAGAACTTAGTTTTGTCAAGTTAAAAGGAATAAATTATTTTAAAACCCAACCATTAAAGTATTGATGTTGGTAAAGACATAATTACCAATCATATAATTGCCACCTTTATAATTGGTGAATGTATATATTATATATATATATATATATATATATATATATATATATATATATAATATATATATATATATATATATATATATATATATATATATATATATATATAATATATATATATATATATATATATATATATATATATATAATATAATATATATATATATATAATATATATATATATATATATATATATATATATATATATATATATATATGCACATACATATATATCATGTATATGAAGATTAAAAAAATGCAGCCATGAGAGCTGTAATCAAAGAAGTCTCTAAAAAAGATCATTTTTGAGAAAGATGAAGAACCAGATTTCTTCTTTTGTGAAGAAAGGAAAAAAAATATGAATATCCCTTCAGAAATTTATCTTCTCACTTTATTACAATAATAATAATAATAATAATAATAATAATAATAATAATAATAATAATAATAATAATAATAATAATAGTAATAATAATAAAAGTAATAATAAAAATGATAATAATAATAGCAATATAATAATAATAATTATAATAATTAATAATAATAATGATACCATTATTATTATTATTTAAATTATATATATATATATATATATATATATATATATATATATATATATATATATATATATATATATATATATATATATATATATATATATATAAAGTATTATGTTCATCCTTTGCGTTGGCTAAATTTTCATCATTAAAATTAAAATAAATTTTAGCTCAAATTATATATATATATATATATATATATATATATATATATATATATATATATATATATATATATATATATAATATATATATATATATATATATATATATATATATAGTTTTTGTGCTATGGTGGGAAAAAGCTTTATTTCGACTCTTTGGAAACTATGAAGAGAAAATATTCTGAAATGCATTAAATAAGATCTAATAACTCTCAGAACACTTTTGTACAATAACTGCTAAGCAAAATCTAAAATTTTTATTATAAATAAATCATACACCATTATTTTACATGAAGTCCATTTTGGATATCGATTGACCAATCAAGACTGAGACTGAGATTAAAAGACTGAGATCGTTCTCCTATGTGCTTTGCACCTCATCAACAACAACGTTTAATTCTAGTATGATATATATATATATATATATATATATATATATATATATATATATATATATATATATATATATATATATATATATATATATATATAATATATATATATATATATATATATATATATATAATATGAGATGGTTGGGGCATCTAGAGAGGATGGAGGAAAGGAGAGTGGCGAGAAGATGTTGGGAGTGGAGACCAGTGGGCAGAAGACCGAGGGGAAGACCTAAGAAGAGGTGGAAGGACGAGGTGGAGGAGGTGTTGGAGAAGCATCGCTTCCCGAACAATTACGCAATTGAGAAGAGAGGGCCAATTCGCTGACAGAGATGAATGGAGAAGGAGGCTGCACCAACTGACAGGCAGACGATGCCTACCTGGGAGTTGAAGTTGAAGCTGAAGTATATAATATTTCATAGGAATAGGATCCAAGACAATCAAAATGAGAATTGATGACTCTACTGTTTTAGTCACGGTAGTCACTGAAACGGTGATATATGTAGCTTAAATATGTGAAGGGTTTCGATGCGTCCAATATTTTTTTTTTTTCTTTTCATTTTATGATGTTAGTTTCGGAACACTAATCTGGGCCCATTTTATTATTATTATTATTATTATTATTATTATTATTATTATTATTATTATTATTATTATTATTATTATTATTATTATTATTATTATTATATATTATTATTATTATTATTATTATTATTATTATTATTATTATTATTATTATTATTATTATTATCATTATTATTATTATTATTTATATTATTATTATTAATTAATATAGTTTTGCATTATTATCATTATTAATATTATTATTACTAATTATAATATTATTACATTATTATTATTGCTATTATTATTAATATTATAACCGTGATTACTAAATCTTTATTATTATTACTATTGCTATTAGAAGTAGTAGTATTATATTATAAATATTATTATTAATATTATTATTATTATTATTATTATTATTATTATTATTATTATTATTATTATTATTATTAGTTTATTATATATTATTTATATTAAAAATGATCATATTTTAGAACTACGTGTTGTATTCATACTGAATATTAAAATACATATCAAGATTAAAATAATACAAAAGATGTCATATATATATATATAATATATATATATATATATATATATATATATATATATATATATATATATATATATATATATATATATATATATATATATATATATATAATATATTATATATATATATATATATATATATATATATATATATATATATATATGTGTGTGTGTGTGTGTGTGTGTGTGTGTGTGTGTGTGTGTGTGTGATGAATTATTTGATGTCATATTCGATCATTAACTTTCAGTCATGAGTCAAATTGTGCGTTAATAAAGATATAAAACTCTCCAATAGAATTTAAATTTATCTTATATAAAAAAAACAAAAAAACAAAAAAAAAACACTTAACTAATGTCTTGTTTACACAAACTTAATTTTACATTTTGCAATATTAAATTTTATATTCCTATTATTTAGCTAATCAATATGAGGATATTCAAGAGGATACTTATTATAATCTCTAACTTAAATGTTGCACAAAACGATAATTATTATATTATTGTAATTAATAGGGGCTTAAAAAGACACTTTATAAATATTATCGTGCAAAAGGCTGCATTAAATAATATATATATATATATATAATATATATATATATATATATATAAAATATATATATATATATATATATATATATATAATATATATATATATATATATATATATATATATATATATATATATATATATATATATATATATATATATATATATAATATATATATTGGATGGACCGGATATCCGCATCCGCATCCGCAACTGCGGATATCCGCATCATTTTTCAATATCCGCATCCGCGGATATCCGCAGTTGATATCCGCAACCGCATCGCATGCGCGGATAGTAAAAAATTACGTATCATGCAATCGATAAAAACTCTCAAAGGCAAAACTTTGTATTGAATGCAGAATCTCTTTCTGAGCGCCATACAGGCGACTATCTTGAAACTGTATTTAAAAGATGCTGACAAAATGGAAATGTCATTAAATGAAGTGCACTGCGTAGTCAGGGATTCGGGCACAAATATAAAAAAAGCACTTTATCTGGCAAGAGCTAGTGAAAAATGTAGATTGCTTTGCACACCAAACTCAGATAGTAGTTAAAAATTCCATTATGAGTCAAAATGTGTATCGATTTAATATCCAAATGTAGGTTAATTGCTACGCATTTCAATCACTGTTGTAGCCCAAAATAGCTGAAAAAAATACAAACAAGATTAAATGTTCATCCACTTTCTCTCATGCAAGATATTCAAACACGCTGGAATAGTAGTTTGCATATGCTTGAGAGGATGAGCGAAATTAATGAGAGTATTTGCCTTTATGCTTCAAGCAGCACAAAATAAGGCCTCTAACAGCTGACGAAAATGACATTTTAAATAATTGTATTAATATCCTTAAGCCTTTTGAAGAATTAACAAAGACTATAAGTTCAGCTGAATCATGTTTGTCAGATGTGATACCACTTGTTTCAACATTGAAAGTTGTGTTAACAAATGCTATTAAGTCTAAAGGAGTTTCAAGGATGACTGAAACATTAATGAAGGAGATGAACGACAGATTTGAAAACCTGGAAAATGATGATGCTTATGCAATTGCAACCTTTTTAGATCCTAGGTACAAAACAATTTTTTAAACCACTTGTTTCTCAGAATGTTAAAATCAAATTAGGATGCTTATGCGATTAGATGATAGAAACAGCTAAAATAACGCCTTTTTAGAAAAAGCAAAAGCTGTCATATACAAAAGAAACAAAATCTGTTAGCTTAAGCATTGCTAAGTCAATGAAAGATCTTCTAGCTTCCAGCAGCAATGAAGAATCACAGTTAGAAGTGTCAAAGGATACAATATCGATTATTGAAAATTATCTGAAACTCCCACGTTTGGAGGCAGATAAAGACCAACTGGTTTGGTGGAGAGATAATTGCAAAAGTTTCCCTTTTCTTGCTGAGCTGGCAAGGACTTATTTAGCATGTCCTTTACTAGTGTTGCTGGTGAGCGTCTTTTCAGTTGTGCAGGCCTTATTTACGACGAAAAGCGAACCAAACTTTCACCTGAAAGAGCCCAAAAGCTTTTATTTCAAAAAAAATACTTACCAATATTAACTTCAAATGAATATGTAAACTGGAAGTGTGAAGGTAATACTGAATTACTGGTATATATATATATATATATATATATATATATATATTATATATATATATTAATATATATATTATATATAGGGTGGAGGTTGGGGAAAGAGGTGGTGGGTGTTCAAGAGTTGGATCCCCATCCCACACCCTGGTAACATAGATTCTGAATATTATTTTAAAATTTCAAGAATCGATGGCAAAAACTTAAAAATTAAATCTGCGGATATCCGCAATTGAATATCCGCAACCGCATCCGCATCCGCGGATAGTAAAAAATTACTCCGTCCACCCTTATAAAATATATAATATATTATAATATATAAGAGATATATATTATATATATAATATATATATATATAATATATAATATATATATATATATATATATATATATGCACATTAATTAGAGATTTCTAAGTTTTTATACCTAATTCACAAACGATATCGAAACGGGCTCTCAAGAACGTGAGTATATATAAATATATAAAATATATAATTATAATATAATATATTATATATATATATATATATATATATATATATATATATATATATATATATATATATATATATTATAAAATAGCCAGTAATTCAATATTACCTTACCTTCATAGTTTAACATATTCCATTTGAAGTTAATAATTGGTAAGTTATTTTTTTATGAATAAAAGCTTTTGGGCTCCTTCAGAGTGAAAGTTGTTCGCTTTTCGTCGTAAATAAGGCCTGCACAACTGAAAAGACACTCACTAGCAACACTAGTTGAAGGACATGCAAAATAAGTCCTTGCCAGCTCAACAAGAAAAGGGAAACTTTTGCAATTATCTTCACTAAACCAGTTTTTTATCTGCCTCCAAACGTGGGAGTTTCAGATAATTTATTGTATCCTTTGACACTTCTAAATGTGATTCTTCATCGCTGCTGAAGATAGAAGATATTTCATTGATTAACAATGCTTAAGCTAACAGATTTTGTTTCTTTCGTATGACAGCTTTCTTTTTCTAAAAAGGCGTTATTTTAGCTGTTTCTATCATCTAATCGCATAAGCATCCTAATTTGATTTTAACATTCTGAGAAACAAGTGGTTTAAAAAATTGTTTTGTACCTAGGACCTAAAAAGGTTGCAATTGCATAAACATCATCATTTTCCAGGTTTCAATCTGCGTTCATCTCCTTCATAATGTTTCATCATCCTTGAAACCCTTAGACTTAATACATTTAAACACAACTTTCAATTTAAACAAGTGGTATCACATCTGTTAAACATGATTCAGCTGAACTTAAGTCTTTAATTCTTCAAAAGGCTTAAGGATATTAATAAATTATTAAAATGTCATTTTCGTCAGCTGTTAGAGGCCTTATTTTGTGCTGCTTGAAGCATAAAGGCAAATACCTCATTAATTTCGCTCATCCTCTCAAGCATATGCAAACACTATTCCAGCGTGTTTGAATATTTGCATGATAAAAGTGGACGCATTTAATGTTTTTGTATTTCTTCAGCTCATTTGGCTACAACGGATGTTGAAATACGTAGCAATTAACCTAATTTGATATTAAATCGAACACACATTTTGACTCATAATGAATTTTAACTACTATCTGAGTTTGGTGTGCAA
>SEYY01009876.1:5000-12500 GCA_009176605.1 Armadillidium nasatum
AAGACCAAAGAACAGTTTCAGTCCTGCAAAGATTTCTCCTGTTGAAAGTTAATTTAAAATTTTTTTTTTATTCACTCGGAAAGAGAAAGTAAATAAGATATCAATAAGGTATCAATAAGGTATATCAGTAAGATATCAAAAATTTACAGTAACTTATGAAAATATATGGAATTAATATTAGTCACAAAGTTGCTCATTCTCTGATTCACATTCCTTCCTCTTTTTCAATCTAAAGTTGGAGACTAGAAACAACACTTTATGGAAATTTTTCTAACAAATAATATTTGAAATAATATATGTATAAATATTTTTTTTCAATTTTTTTAAGTTCGCATCTCACGGGCATTGCCCTATTCGAGGAGAGGAACTATGTGAGATCGAACCGACAACCTCAAGCACTTGAATCAATATATATATATATATATATATATATATATATATATATATATATATATATATATATATATATATATATATATATATATATATATATATATATATATATATATATATATATATATATATATATATATATATATATATATATATATATATATATAATATATATATATATTATATATATTATATATTATATAATATATATATATATATTATTATATATATATATATATATATATATATATATATATATATATATATATATATATATATATATATATATATATATTATATATATATATATATATATATATATATATATATATATATATATATTATATGATGCTTCTAGTTACTACTGTTGATCGTAAACGTTCCCCAGATACCAAAAATACTTAAAGTATATAAAAAAAAGTTTTGTAAAATTAACTTTTAAACTTTTTAAGATAAAAAAAATTGTATTATGGAAAAGTTTTGATTTAATTAATTTCTATTATTTAGGATGAGTTTAGAAAATATTATTATTATTATTATTATTATTATTATTATTATTATTATTATTATTATCGTTATTATTATTATTATTATTATTATTATTATTATTATTATTTTATTATTATTATTATTATTATTATTATTATTATTATTATTATTATTATTATTATTATTATTATTATTATTATTATTATTATTATTATTATTATTATTATTATTAATTACTATCGTTATTATTTTTTATTATTTTATCATTTTATTATAATTATAGTAATAACTATTGTTATTAATGTTTCATTATTAATTATTACTATTATTATTATTATTATTTTTTTTTTCTATAATCCATGTATTAATAGCCTGCTTATTTCTCAGAAATTGTTAAATTTAAAAATTAAGAAACAAGATTAAATTGAAATTAAGAAAGGCCACAAAGGAAACTATAAATTAAAGCTAAGAGAGAGAGAGAGAGAGAGAGAGAGAGAGAGAGAGAGAGAGAGAGAGAGAGAGAGAGAGAGAGAGAGAGAGAGAGAGAGAGAGAGAGAGTCATAATAATTGTGGTAAAATGTAAAGCAAATTTGTTCATTAACTAATTCAGTCTATATAAGTATGTATGTATGTATATATGTATATACTTGAAATCTTTATGTATGTATGTATATATGTATGTATGTACCTGAAATCTTTTTATATGGAAAATTTAAATTTTAGGATTTGACCCAAGTGACCTTTTGTTTGTTTCACGATTTTACAGGTGCTTATTTACATGACTGTGCGAGCGTATGTGAAATCATATCCACATTTGTATATTCAAGTATATTTGTATAGGTACTGTGTCTGTGTGTACATGTGAGAGTATGTGTTATAAATGGTATACTGAACCCTTTATTATTATTTTATTATTATTATAACTGAATAATAATTAGAACTATATCTTCAAGACCAAGACGCAATTATTATAATGAAGTTAAAGTAGAACAATTACGTAAAAACATACCACCAAGCGAAGCACAATGATATTTAAAATCTAAAAAAGTCCTGTAACTGAGCAAATATTAGTTAAGTATTAGCATAAACACAAATATTTTTAAAATTTCATTACGGGTATTTCCTACCTGGAGTCGTTTTGAAGCACAGCAACCGAAAAATTTTCATTCGACGAACTAAAGTCTTGATATTGCAAGACGAATTGGCTTCATGCGTTTTAAGAATCATTTTTAACTTAAATTTAGTTGAATAAATAAGTAATAACCTTGTGCAGTAAGTGCTACGAAAATAGAGTTAAAAATTTCTTTTTAGATTTTAAATACTTGTGCATTAATTGAGAAAAAATTGACAAATTTGTTGCTACTTTATTTTTATCATAATACATAAAAAAAATTTACATTAATTTTTAATTTGTAGAATTCGCAGAAGGGTACCTGGAACCCATACTGGGGTTACAAGTCTTGCTGATATGTTTCTGGGTAACACAGAGTACTATAATGAAGAAACGTTTCATTTACAACAGGGTTCAAACTACCGTCAGCATTATCAAATCACCTATTATTATATATATATATATATATATATATATATATATATATATATATATATATATAATATATATATATATATATATATATATATATATATATATATATATTATATATATATATATATATATATAATATATATATATATATATATATATATATATATATATAATATATATATATATATATATATATATAAATATATATATATATATATATATATATATATATATATATATATATATATATATATATATATATATATATATATTATATATATATATATATATATATATATATATATATATATATATATATATATATATATATATATATATATATATATATATATATAATATATATATATATATATAGCTTGTGGATAAATAGAAGAAAGTTTTTAATCATGATAGAACTTATTGATTAATAAAATATAGATTTCAAGCATCCTATTTATTGGAGTAATATATATATATATATATAATATATATATATATATATATATATATATATATATATATATTATATATATATATATATATATAATATTATATATATTTGATACTGATATTCTTTCATGTTTCGCCTTTCGTTTGTATATGTCTTAGAAGACTTTGAAAATAAACTTTTGAGAAATTCTTTTTATTTAGAACATGTAATAATATTAATTAATAATAATAATAATAATATATAATAATAATAATAATAATAATAATAATAATAATAATAATAATAATAATAATAATATAATAATAATAATATAATAATAATAATAAAAATAAATATAATAATAATAATAAATAAATAAATAATAATAAATAAAAAATAATAATAAGATAATAATAGGATAATAATAATAATAATAATAATAATAATAATAATAATAATAATAATAATAATAAGGCATAATAAGTCGATAGTCGAAGCGATGCTCTTGAACTGCTTAAGGCAAAAAATGTTTTTATCGAATTTTCGGCGTGAAAAGAAAGAAATAAATTTAAGGGAGACCAATATTTAAGGTCATCTTATGATGAAATTGATGTGGGAGTAGTGAGGGGATTCTGGTGGGAGTTTGGAGGTATTTGATTCTGGTAGATGTGGGGGATTAAGGGGAGTTTGGAGGTAGGGGATTCTGGTGGGTGATTGGGATTAAGGGGAGTTTTAATTTAGGGGATTCTGGTTTTAGGGGAGATTAAGGGAGTTTTGAGGTAGGGGATTCTGGTGGGTGGGGGAGATTAAGGGGAGTTTTGAGATAGGGGATTCTGATGGGTGTGTGGGATTGAGGAGAGTTTTGAAGTAGGGGATTAGTGTCTGCCAAATGAAGGCATAGTCTGCCAAATTGTTCACTCAGGGTTCACTATTTGAAGACTTCATTCTAAATCTTATACAAAATTTTTAATGTTCTCTATCGGAAAATATATTTATAAATTTAATTAAGTGCGACAAAACTCCTTAAAGCATTGTTTATATATATTAACCTGAAGTAATTTAAAAAAAAAGTGGATTTATTTTAGGAACATGATTAAGAAACTTAAAGGGTATTGTCCTTTAAAACGTATAATGAAACTTCATTCACTTACTAAATTAATTGTTATTCTAATTACCATTTCCCTTAAATTAATGATGAATCATTTGCAGAGCGTATCCACATTAAATCCCATAAAGAACAAAGACTCTGATTAGTGTTAGCACCTTTACATAGATTTCATAAACATCTAGTTAAACAAATGACGATTTTTTAATTATTTCTAAACATTTTATTGCTCAACATTTAAATGCATAAATGCAGTTTAAATGGTAATGAATTTATTTATAATATGCCAAAAAAAAAAATAAATAAATAAAATTTTTTTTTTTTTTGAAATAAAATTTTTCACTTAATAGTTTTAGCTTTCTTCAAAAATAACTTAAAATTCGAAATCCTCAACTTGCATCAAACCTTAGTATATATATATATATATATATTATATATATATATATATATATATATATATATATATATATATATATATATATATATATATATATATATATATATATATATATATATATATATATATATATATCGTAAATCATTTGATTTGTTGAATGCTGCGAAATTATTTTCCTATAAGCGAATTGAAAATGTTTCCATAGAGATGTATGTTCGGAACCCCTTTGCAAGGATAGAAGAGGAGGAAGAAGGAGAAGAGGAGGAAGAAGGAGAAGAGAAAGAAGAAGGAGAGGAGGAGGAAGAGGGAGAAGAGGAGGAAGAAGGAGAGGAGGAGAAGGAGATGGGTCGCAGCCATTTTCGTAACGGGTGGTCTTCTGTCTCTTCATAATGAATAATAATCTTTGGGTCATGTTTTAAATATTTTATCATTGAGAATTATTTCTCTTTCTGCATTTCATCGCCTTTCTTATTTATTTCTTTCTTTTCATTTTTCTGATATATATATATATATATATATATATATATATATATATATATATATATATATATATATATATATATATATATATATATATATATATATATATATATATATATATATATATATATATATATGTTATGCAGCTTCTCTTACTCTTCCTTTCAGAAATGTTATTTTTTAAAGTTTTTTTTCTCTTTTCTTCCTTCTTCTGTCATTGTATTTTCTCTCTCTCTCTTCTCTCTCTTTTTCTCTTTTTTTTTTTCGTTTATTATTCTCTCTCTCTCTCTCTCTCCGCCCTCACATTAATCCTCATATTTTAATGCCCAAAAGTCGTGCTAATTAATTTAAAAGAATAAACGTAGCGTTATTTGATTTAATAAAAGGGACTATGTTTGTGTGTATCGAAACCATTTCTTTTCTAATGCTTTTCCATTAATTCGATCTGGCATGAAAATATGGCTGGCATGTAAATTATGACTCCATACTCCATATCTCGCTTAAATTTAATGAGAAATTTTACGCTGTATTAATACGAAGAGCTTTGGTTTTCTTGTACTTTTGAAGGAGGATTTCTTATAAGGAAATTAGATTAGAAATATCTACGGAAAGGTTTGTTATAAACTTAGATTTTACATTCAGTATATAAAAAGAAATTAAATGAAAATGAAAAATTTATTTTAAATGTAAAGAAATTTAGATGTAATTTTATATATACGTCATATTAAGGAATTGTTTTTATTATAATAATATACAATGAAAAAGCTTCTCAACTATATTTAACTAAATCAACATATGTTTCAAAATATGATTACTAATGATGGTATCAATATTATAATTAGCTCAAAACTTTACAGTTATTTCTATTTGTATTCATAGAAGATAAATAAATGCAGTTATAGTTAATGAATGCTGAGAAAGAAACTTTTGTTTATATGAAACAAAAACAAATGTTGAATGGTTTTATAAAAAGACATTACAGTTTTCTATCGCAAAGTTCATAAAATAAAATTCTTCTTCTTTGTAATGGAGTTTGAAACATCTGATTATACTTTTAAATTTCAAGCAAAGAGATATCTTATAGACACACATTCAAGCTCTAACACGCATATATACACGTATGTAAACAGATATCCATAAATAACCTAAATAGTAAAACATTTATCTACAATAAAATGAGTTAGTGCCAAGTGCTGATGTTTCACTTAAAATATTCCTTCTCGTTTATGAGAAGAATATTAAATAAATGAATGGTTTTCCCAGCCCCCAGGAACTTTAAGTCATGTTTCAGATTTCCTAAAGTTAATTCTAAATGAAAAATATTGTATTTTATAATTTAATATATATATATATATATATATATATATATATATATATATATAATATATATATATATATATATATATATATATATATATATAATATATATATATATATATATATATATATATATATATATATATATATATATATATATATATTCCGGATGTTTTTTTGGGAGGAGATACCACATTCTGCTGCATCAAGGAACTAAGCCACATGCTCTGATGCAGTTCGCATGCCTTTCCAAGGGATTTAAATTAAATTGTCGTATAATGAAAGTGGAGAAGTTACATCGCAAGAGTAGACGCTGTATTGCTTTGAATGAATTGGAATGGCAAATGTTGTGCTATTGTGTTGTCTTTTGTGGCAAGTTATTTTTCATTTACGCATTGAAAAACCATGGGAATGCATTGTTGATACCATTGCTAGTTTGTTTTGAAGCTATAACTGTTTTATGGTGGTGAAGTCCTTGTCCACAAGATATAAATGAGTTAAACATTTTACTGAATATGCTTCATAATTATTGAGGTAGGAAAGGGGTGAGTTACTTTTTTAATATATATCAGGGTAGTCACTGAAATAAAGAGTGACTGGGGTTTGATTATGGTGAGGTGTTATAAAAAAAATTATGTTCCTATAGGTTTTCAAGTGATTGAATAAGAAATACTTTTCTTTTATCTTGTATTCGTATTTTGTGCTTCAAACACAATATGTAGCTTGTAGCTGTATAAGAATATAAAAACAAGAAATATAGAAAAAATATAAGAAACCACAAGGGCATATTGAGACTGTCTTCTGATTTTTATGAAGTGTGATATCATTATGAGGGGATTATATAAATATCAGAAATAATATCATTATATGAAGCATTGTTTCTGTGCTTATACTTCCCTTGTGAATTTAGGATATTAAGTTTACTGCATTCAGTCCTAGAGATGTATTAAATTTTTAGGACTATTTGAAGAAAGGTAATAATAATATTCAAAGTAAAGATGGAGTATATATATTATGAGTGACGCTCCATTGAAAATACTATTCATGTGGATTTTTCTTATGAGACTTTTATTTTGTTGGTATTTAATCAGTGTTCTATTCCACGCACAAACACACATACACACACACACACGCATATATATATATATATATATATATATATATTATATATATATATATTATATATATATATATATATATATATATATATATATATATATATATATATATATATATATATATATATATATATATATATATATATATATATATATATATAATATATATATATATATATATATATATATATATATATATATATATATATATATATATATATATAT
>SEYY01009876.1:17500-20000 GCA_009176605.1 Armadillidium nasatum
TATATATATATATATATATATATATATATATATATATATATATATATATATGAGAGAGAGAGAGATTGAAAAAGAAGCAAATTAAAGCGTACGAAATGAGGCAAAATGTTTAGAATGAAAACCTTTGCCAAGAATTTGAAGCAACTTTTCAGTCAATTTCTTAAAAACGGAATTAGTTTCGATTTTGTTTTGAAAGAAATTCGGCAAAAATTCGTGATTCTTTTATGAGATTCATTTGACGCCTTGATACATTTAAGAAAAACATCTAAAAATATTACTCCCACTCTCTCTCTCTCTCTCTCTCTCTCTCTCTCTCTCTCTCTCTCTCTCTCTCTCTCTCTCTCTCTCTCTCTCTCTCTCTCTCTGTCTGTCTGTCTGTCTGTCTGTCTGTCTGTCTGTCTCTCTCTCTCTCTCTCTCTCTCTCTCTCTCTCTCTCTCTCTCTCTCTCTCTCTCTCTCTCTCTCTCTCTCTCTCTATCTCTCTTATCTAATCTATCTATCTATCTATCTATCTATCTATCTATCTATATATATATATATATATATATATATATATATATATATATATATATATATATATATATATATATATATATATATATATATATATATATATAGTATATAGTTTTTCGATTAGGACTCTTGGTGGAAAAGATCAAGATGACCAAATGTAATCCACCAAATATGAGAAAATTCATAAAATTTTCCAAGTTCAAGACCTGCTTGTTCTTAAGCACAGAGTTTAAAAGTTTATTTGAGTAGGTGTGTGAGTTTGTGTTTCCAAATGGAAGAGGGAAGAGTGTTCCAGAATTTACCTGTACATTACATAAAAGAATGCTGTTAAGGCCTCGGACCAGAGACCTGAATATAGATAGGTTAATATATATATATATATATATATATATATATATATATATATATATATATATATATATATATATATATATATATATATATATATATATATATATATATATATATATATATATATATATATATATATATGTGTGTGTGTGTGTGTGTTTGTGAGTTAAATTAGAGAGGATATTAACCTATTTCCATTCAAAGGATTAATAAATAAGGAGTTTTCAAAGTATCCTCCATGAACCCCAATAATAAGATTGATCATTTGGTTCTTGTAATAGAAATAACACGTTAAAGAGGAAACCGGTCTAGTTTGATCGGAAGAAGTATTAGTTATCCGGTGTTATACAAACCAAATTTAAATACATGAAGATACATGGATATATACATATATATGAATATATAAATTCGTCTTTTTACACAGAAGGTGCTTTAAACAAAGCGGTTTCATCCTCATTAAAACGCTAATTTATGAATGTTCTCTACCTCGTCGGACGATATTTTGCTATCAAAAATAAGAGTAATATCTACCTTGCATGATTAAGACCATTATACTCATATATTGATTATTATAATAGTTGTAAGAAGAACAAGACAAATTTTTAATAGTTAATATAATAAAATATTACAATTAAATTATATTTTATTATAGTTAATATCATCTTCAATTTATTCAAACATAGAAAGTATTCGGAAAAAGAATTGAATAAATACAGGTTTAAAAATGTGATACTAACCATGAAGTTAGAAAATGGTAATTAAAATGAATGGTTCACGCAGACTCTGCATGAATATAACTTATTTTATTATCTAACAGATACGTTGGTAGTGATACTTTAAAATACAGAACTTCTATACACGCCATTATATATGAAAAAAAAAAATGTAGCATCTTTACTCCAAAAAAAAAAAATAAAATAAAGAAGAATAACAACTTCTGTTTTTTAATATATATATATATATATATATATATATATATATATATATATATATATATATATATATATATATATATATATATATAATATATATATATATATATATATTATATATATATATATATTATATTAATGACAAAAATATTGAAGGGTGGTTTTATTTTACAAGCTCTATTTGTTCAGTTTGTTGCTTCTGGTGTTCAATTAATAATCACTCGGAAGAATAACCACTGAACGACTCTTCTAAATTTTTGCGTTTCAACTATCTCATACCTCATGATCTTAAAAAATTCTTTTCTTTCATTCTTGAAGTAATCTTTCATTTGAATATTCTTCTAGTTACCTATGGAACTCTTAGCAAATTTCTCTCCTTTCTTCATAAGGACTCCAAGTTCTATAAACCATTTTTTGTGATACTTGGTTTCGATCTCTTTCTGCCAAACTAAGCTCCCAAAGACATCTTCCTCTAAACTTCGATTTTGTAAGAGCATCACATCTCTTCATTTAATTAATATTTGCAAAATATCAACCCCTTTGACACTCCTCTCAATATATATATATATATATATATATATATATATATATATATATATATATATATATATATATATATATATATATATATATATATATATATATATATATATATATATATATATATATAACGAAAATTAAATGGCTAATGAACTGTTAACACCA
>SEYY01009879.1:0-25200 GCA_009176605.1 Armadillidium nasatum
TTTTAACAATTTCCAAAAATGATACCTTCTCACCAGTGGCGGCGCTAAGGTCATCGGCCCCCCTTAACACGCACACACAACACACACACACATATATATATATATATATATAATATATATATATATATATATTATAATATATATATATATATATATATATATATATATATAATATATATATATATATTTATATATATATATATATATATATATATATATAAATATATATAATATATATATATATATATATATATATATATATATATATATATATATATATATATATATATATATATATATATAATATATATATTATATATATAATATATATATATATATATATATAATATAAATATAATAATATATGGGACCCTCCCGCAGCTCGGGGTCCGCGTGGGCTTTATCACCGCTACTGCTTTTCATTGAATCCGTAATAGTTAGACTGAAAATTTTAAACTAGTATAGTACATTCGATGAATCATCAAATTATTTATTATCCGACTCTATAACTCTATAGTTCGGTTTAAATAAGTGGTATTTGGTATAGAACAGGGAAAGCCAAATTTTGCATTCTGGCACAAAGACGCATATTTCATGGCACAATCGGCCAATAATACGGCATGTTATGCCATAGGTTAAGATCGACCCCTCTTTTTGGATCTCCTTTAATAACTTATAACTCTTTAACGTCACGTTTTAGAGGGATAGAAGACTTGTAACTCTTTAACGGCATGTCGTAGAGGGATAGGAACTGTAGACTCAGAATTCTCTTTCCTGAAATAAGATTTTTTTTTTATTAGCTTTTAGGCTTTTCAAGTGTACAACTGGTGTCATGTAAACTAAAATTTAAATATTGCTTAAATCGCCTATGCAAATAGATTTTGTCATGTTGAGCCAGAATATGAGCATCTCGGGATTCTACGAGCTTCCGTTCAAGAGATATGACCCTCAAATAATTTTAAAATTTTTGCGAAATCAAGTTCTGATTATGAGAGATGCAGCAAAAAATTTAATATCTAAATGTACGTTCTTTTAAAACTTGGAGCCACAGTGGACGTTTCATCTATCTTCTGAGGTAGAGGAGATATAGCCTCCAAATTGACAATTTTTTTGTATGCTCAGAAAGTACGACCAAACCACCTTGAATGTATGTCGGCTTTTAACTCGAAAACGGTAATATAAAAAAGAACCAGGGTTACAGATTTGGAATCAGAGGTCCCAAATCCTTATGTAATTCAACTTATTTATGCTTAACATTGTAATTTCTTCTTAAGGTGTCATTTCTGCTCTCTCTGAGCTTAACACTAAGAAGGTGTATGGTCCGATGGTATTCCTCCTGCGGTTCTCAAAACTTTTGCTGAGCTTGCACCCTGCCTTGAAACTATTTCGTCTATGTCTCTCCACTTCGACCTTCTCTTCTTGCTGGAAACGTACGCTCATTCAGCCTTTGCCGAAGAAGTGGGACCCCTCTCAACCCTCTAACTATCGCCCTATTTCTTTAACCTCCGTTCTTTCTAAAGTTTTCGAATCTATCCTTAATTATTAATTAACAGGAAGATTTGGAAACGCCTTAATTTTTCTAATCTTGTCTCTAATCGCCAGTATGGCTTTCTTAAAGAACGTTCTATTGGTGATCTTCTTTCCCTACTTTCTGACTCTTGGTCCTCCTCTCTTCAGAGTTTCAGTGAGTCTCTCGCTGTTACAAGACAAATGATGAAGCGCAACTGAAGCTACCGCTATAGTTTCAAAAAGTAGCAACCTTGCGATACAGCTAATTTCTATAATGTCGTTAGAATAGCAAATCTTATAAGTTTAAAAATAGGTCACAAAAAAGGTACTATATTGTATAATTCAAAATAGCAAAACAAAATATCGGGGTTGAGTTGGTCTAGTTGGTACCTAACTTCTCTTACAAAGCTTTAAAGATTCCTTCCTACCCTAAGGAATAAAGAATATATATTACTACCATATGGCTTCAAGTAATTTAAAAAGTTAAACTGGATAATACTCATCTCTCTGAAACTCTTCAGTCGTTGACGAGTATCTTAGTTTAAAAATGTTAAATCATAATTGTAAAATGGAGACTTACTCTGTTAATGGTAAAAAAATGCGTCTTAGCCTCGCATTTTCTGTTTATATAACAAGAGTCAATTCGCATGTTAAATGTTGCTGTTCTATAAAGGATTTTTTTTTAAGTTTAGGGTGTATTTTGATATTTTGTTAAAACCATAGATAGTTTTATCTACTAATTAAATAGAAAATATTTAATTAAATCTAAAATATAAGGATTTTCTAATAATATATATATATATATATATATATATATATATATATATATATATATATATATATATATATATATATATATATATATATATATATATATATATATATATATATATATAATATATATATATATGCACTGAAGAACACGTGTTTTATTGAATGATATCTAACTTGAGATTCTCGTTCATATGAGTACACTGAATACGAATTTCAACTCTGGCTTTATCAGGTCCCGATTCTTGTGTAGCAACCTATGGGCCAATTTCAAGATTTTTTTTTTTTTTTTTTTTTTTTTTTTTTTTTTTTCAAATCATGATAAAAAAAATGAGTCGTGTTCAGAATTTTTTTCTATATGCAAAAGAAGCTTGAGAAAATTTTAGTACTATGAGATTTATAGCTTGCTTTAATTATTTTTAAACAATAGCAGAATCGATACATCGTTAAAAAATATCGATATATCAAGAGCGAAAATTCAAACAATTTCTTGACGTAAGCTCTCTCTCTCCCTATATATATATATTTATATTATATATATATATATATATATATATATATATATATATATATATATATATATATATATATATATATATAATATATATATATATATATATATATATATATATATATATATATATATATATATATCACCTCTGGTGGGCAAAGGCCAGAGGCCTACTACAGTTCCACCAGAGTTTGGAGGGAAGACGTAATCCTAGTCAAATCAAAGACCGACGTGACCTGATACACGACGTTTGAAGTGTGTAAGTCATAGGAAGTTGGGAAAATAGAAGAAGGGAGTGTGTTCCAGACTTTACCAGTAGAGTACATGTAGGACAGAGCATATATATATATATATATATATATATATATATATATATATATATATATATATATATATATATATATATATATAATATATATATATATATATATATATATATATAATATATATATATATATATATATATATATATATATATATATATATATATATATAATATATATATATATATATATATATATATATATATATATATATATATATATATATATATATATATATATATATATATATATATATATATATATATATATATATATATATATATATATATATATATACTTATTTCACTGTTACATACTTATTATTTTTTAAAATAACTCATAAAACTCACGTTGTACGTTTTTTTCTTTTAATACATATTTTACAAGTGATGTTTTCCATTTGAGATATTTACCAATTTTAACATGGTCAAACATTATTCTGAAATGCTTTCACCCATGCCATGTATGATGAATTAAAACTATGCAGCTTATTTTTTTTTTTTTTTTTTTACTATATTAAATCATGTAAATGTAATTAAAATTATAGTAACTTTGATCAATGCTATAAATGTAAGACAATCAGGAATCCATATTATTACCGCAAAAGCAGTAAAATAAATATAAAATGGCTTCGTAAATGACAGTGTTATTTTGATAATCACATTTATATATTTATCTTTATTTATTTTTTTGATAAACAGTTTTACAAAACGATATATTTGTTTAAAAAAATTGCTTAATTAACAACTAGTAATTTAGGTGGTCATTCTTCAGTGTTTACTGAACTCTCCAGTCAATAAAGCTTTGCAATTCATTGCTCATTTTCTCGTGGCTAAAAAAAAAAAATAAAAAAAAATATCCAGATACTTCAATCGTTAACATATGATACACATGATACTATCCGTGATGCATGGAATGAACCTCTCTATTTTTCACTATATTGAAAATATGAAGTCAAAATATATTTAAATGTATTCTACACATAATTTTCTTTCACGGAAGAGTAATATAAATACATAATAAAAAGAAAAACTATTTTAAAAAACTGATATTTTTACTCCGAATGGTAAAGCAACTGTTCTTCGACTGACCTTCATTTGTACAAAAATAGCAAAACCAATTGAATAGCAGGTTGCCATATTTGTCCTTCAACTGTTCTGTTATTTTTCTGCAATGTACTGTAATACAATCTTTGATATATGGAAATATTTATATATCAAAACATTGATATATCAATGCAAATTTTTTTATATTTGTATTATTATTATTTAGCTTTCATTTCATGTATGCCTATTATTATTATTATTATTATTATTATTATTATTATTTTTATTATTTTTATTATTTTTATTTAGTTTTCTAGCATACTTAGTTCGACTTGTCATACCTGAATGACCGAAGTTTGTCGTGTGAAATAAGCCTAACTAAATGATGGAATTTCGCTGTGGCATACAGGCCTATTGCCATATTACACCATATATATATATATATATATATATATATATATATATATATATATATATATATATATATATATATATATATATAATAATATATAATAATAATAATAATAATTAGAGATGTACCGATACCAGTAAAGAGGCCGATACCGATACTGATACTCTATATTTTTTAGGTGCCGATACCGATACTTTAATTATTATAAGAAATACACAGTAATAAGATAGAAAATTTGTGTACTGCTAGGCAACTGAGGGTTGCATTCCCTTTACAACCAATACTTAGTAATGTATTTCATTTTTGGTTGTGCCCAAGTATATTTTATAAATTAAAATATTATCTTTTAGGAATAATAAATGCAAATATAATACTAATAACTTTTTTATGTTTGTGTTTATTCAAAAAATTTTCCATTTCCATTTTCCAGTAAGTATTAACAAAGTTTAGCTACTCGCTTTTATGTTTTAACATGATTACAATTTACAAGAAGATTCTTTAACTAGCTACAATATAAAGAATAAAAATAATGAAGGAAGAGACCTCAATTAATCAGCAGAAAAGACATAAAAAAATAAAAAACGCTATTATTCAAACATGGCATAATATACTCCTTTAAGGTAAAGACACCACTTAGTAGTCAAATTCAAAGTATCGGAGTATCAGCCAAGTATCAGCCATATTAACCAATACCGGTACCCAAGAAAATGGCCGATACTGCCGATACCGATACTATCGGTATATCTCTAATAATAATAGATATACATGAAATAAAAGCTAAATAATAATAATAATAAATATTAAAAAAAAAAAAAAATTTGCATTGATATATCCATATTTCCATATATATATATATATATATATATATATATATATATATATATATATATATATATATATATATATATATATATATATATATATATATATATATATATATATATATATATATATATATATACTTTTTGTATTATTTTTTCCTCTGAAATAGCTATAAAATTTGTTTGCAATTTCTCTACCTATGCTCATGTAGCAAACTCGTAGCATCCCTTAGCATAGTTACAATCAAACTCGCAACTTTTAGGTATGTTGTTAGTTTCAGCAACCTGGTCTCTTACGAAAATATCTACTACTGTCAGCGCCCCAATTAACATAAAGAATATATATGCTGTTAATGAATTTTAATTTGACTAAATTGTTAATAAAATAATAATAAAAATAAAAAGGATAATAAAAAGAAACTTGATTATATTATTTTTAGTTTCATTTGCATGATAGGAATTTTTGTACATAGGATAATAAGTTTCAAATATAGTAATTATAATTACATTTAACTTTATGATTCAGATTTTTCTTATCTCATCAGTCATCAACCATAAAAGCAAAGTTATTGTAAAAAGAGGTAAATTGTGACCTTGCATACTGTGTGATTAAATGTATATGTAAGAAGTGATACTATTGTAACTGTGGGTGGAGAGAATCACAAGCTCTCATTGCTTGTGAATGTGTTTCACTTGCTCTAAACTCTTGATGGCACCTGAAGGGCAGTATTTTGTCTGCCTGGAAGGATGGCATATCCCCTTGTTGGTGAAGTCTACTCTCAAAAAGAAAAACAAAAGTTTCTGCAGGTATTATAAAAGTGAATAGTATTTCAGTTATTAATCAGAATTTGATTAAAAATTTCAAAAGTTTTGCAAATTATAAAAGATGGGTTTAATTATTTTTTTTTTAAAAGTATTTTTTTTTTATTGTCTTTTATATCTTTTACTTCCTTCATAAACTGTTTGTAACTTTCAAAGCGGATAATAGCTATTTATGTTGCAGGAAGTATATTTGACATTATTTATATATACCTATATATATATTAGAAAATGAGTTTTAAAATTATATTGTTAATAATTATGAATTTAGTAATTATTAGTGTATTTGTATGATCAATGTATTGTAATTTTATATGGCTAATCAAAACAAAATGTTTCTACCCTTTTTTGACCTTTTCAGTAAAAAGTTAATTTTTAATTTATCATGAATATGAAAAAGGAAATTAAGAATGAACCTTTAGAAATCACAGAAGAGAAGGACCACGGTTATCAGATCTTGTTTCAAGTTTCGGGATCAGAAGAATCTGAGGTATTATTATTATTATTATTATTATAATTTATATCAGGGGTTCTCAATCTAGGGGGTGCACCCCCATGGTGGGGCATGCAAAACTGTTTAAAAAATAAGACAAACAAATTTGAGATTAATGCAATAATTTCTTGCAGATGCATGCCTTCAACCTTCAGACAAGCCCATTTCACTATAATATATATTTTAAAATTTTAATATATATATAATTGTAAGTATAGATGTGTGAGGTGGGGGGGAAGGTGACCTCATACAGTAGTATAAAAGGGGGCATGGACCTCAAAATATTTACAGTATTGCAAGAATTTTACACGTTTTGTGTTACATTCATTGGAGTATTCTTAGGCTTGTTTCGGGTTCTTAATTTAGATATACCAATGTTTAGTTCTTTGAAATGTGATTCAATCCTTATATATTTTCCTCATCTAGTCCATTAAAATGCAATTGCTCTCTGATCAGAATGTTTTTTTTTTTTTTTGTATAATACTTTTTCTTTTGTGTAAAAATCTTTTGAATTTATTTGCCTACTTGAAAATGTTTCATATTTGCCTTCTGCAAGTTTAAAAGATTCTTAACTGCTGCTCACTTAAAATGACATCTTTAATGCTAGACTTTTTATTGAACAATTGACTGTTTATGTGGCATGCTTGAAATATTTTTACATTGCTTGTAAGAGAAAAGTTTTGTTTGGTGGTAAAAATATCATTTTAATCTTTAACCTAAATTTTAGTTACCCAAGCTTGTAGTTAAATTTTCAATACACAAGGAGTGATTCTTCATTTATACATCTTAGAACTCTAGAATTTGGTACATTATAAATGAACATAGATTTTTATTTCAAATTTTGTTTTTTTTATTAACCCTATGTAAAATTGTGAGTATCCTTTGCATCGTTAAAACTAGGCTGATATTTTCATGTTTTAACCAAGATATTCTTTAAAACACATTTCTAAAAAGAAGCCAGTTTCATTAAATATTTTTAAAAATGCTTTTTGTCATAATGTAGCTTTGTTCCAAAGTGTCTGGATGCTTTTCATCTGACTTCATATCTGAGTTTGCAATTCTTATGTTCATCAATTGTTATGCAAACTGATTCTATTTACCATTCTCTTTCATTTTCTATTAAAATGAGAAAGAGATTTGTTCATATTTGTTCATTAAGTTTAATACTTGCATGATTCATTTGTGATTACAAATTTTTATTCAAATGGACAAAAGTTTTTTCATTTTTATTCGTCTAAGAGACTAAGTAGTTTAACTGCATCCTGGACTTAATGCAGACTTAACTTTATCTTTGTATCCTAGACTTAAAGCAGACTTAACTTTATCTTTGTATCCTAGACTTAAAGCAGACTTAACTTTATCTTTGTATCCTGGACTTAAAGTAGACTTAACTTTATCTTTGTATCCTAGACTTAAAGCAGACTTAACTTTATCTTTGTATCCTAGACTTAAAGCAAACTTAACTTTATCTTTGTATCCTGGACTTAAAGTAGACTTAACTTTATCTTTGTATCCTAGACTTAAAGCAGACTTAACTTTATCTTTGGATCCTAGACTTAAAGCAGACTTAACTTTATCTTTGCATCCTAGACTTAAAGTAGACTTAACTTTATCTTTGTATCCTAGACTTAAAGCAGACTTAACTTTATCTTTGTATCCTAGACTTAAAGCAGACTTAACTTCACCTTTGAATTCTTCTACCTTCCTAAAAATTTCTTGAATTGATTCACCAATTGTGTGATTTTATTTTATTCTATCAACATTTTGTTTATCTTTTTATTAATTCTAATTTCTTCCTCTAAATAAAGAACGTTTTGATACTTCTTTAAACAATCACCTTTCTATTCAATTCATTTGCTCAAATCAAAGATTACTGATCTTAATTAACAACAAAAGAAAATAAGCACAGTAAAAATCTGGAACTTGAAGTTACAAATCGACACAGCATGATCAATCGAAGTATGTTTTAATAATTTGGAACACTACCAAAGCTCTAGAGGGTATATTAATATAATACACATTTATACCATGACATTGAAAAGTATTTAGTTGAAAACTTAAAATTGAGCAAACCAATTAATGTTATTTTAAAAAATATACTGCAATGCATGTAGTTTAGTGAATTCGGAGTGAATGATATGAAATTTGGTATAAAACAATTTAGCTCTGTTGTTAAATACACATTTATCCAATTAATCAAGTGATGCTTTATTATTATTATTATTATTATTATTATTATTATTATTATTATTATTGAAGTGTGGAAAAGAATAATATCCATGTTTATCTCATCAATAGGAACGAAATAATGAGACTAAGATTTATGTGAAAAGCGAGGTGGAAGCAAAGGAAGAGTCGTTTACTGTGGAAGATGAAGAAAAAGAGTTGCGAATAAATGAAGAGATTTTCAATTCAGATGCCATAGAGAAGACTAGAGTAAATGAAGAGTATTTTAATGTGGAGAGTGAAGTAATAGATCCCCTGGAGCAAGTTTCCAGTTTAGATCAAAGTCAGGTAGGAATTTATGGTTTAAAAATAATTTTAAAATTTTATTTCGTACTTTCCTATTTTGTTAAGAGCTGTGGTTTCGTGTAGCTTTTATATTATTTAGTTTTTAGGTTTATGATAATGTATATTTTACTCGGGAGGGAATGTTGAGTTTTTCGTTTCTCTTCCATTTATTTTATAACTTAAAATATTTTTTTTTATATATAAACTTAGGAATATACTTGTGTGGTAGTTAAATTTTCGTAAGTTAACTGCAGTATGTAGTAATTTAAAATCATTTTATGTGGATCTCAAACTCAAAAATCCAGGTAATAAAAATGTGGGTGAGGAACATAAAAGTTTGAGGTACAAGTAGGTGGATATCATTATTGATATTAACCTAACCTAACCAGAGGGCGACTTACTCTGAAACTTTTTTTACACTATTCCTTCCTTGAATATTTTTCTTTGATTTTCCTGTTCATTTTTTGCCTTTGTTCATTTTTTCTTTTCAAAGTTCATTCTTTTAGCATTATTTATGCTAATATTTGATAAAAATCTGTTAGCTCATTTGCTCAAAGGCTCATAAAGGTAAACTGATTATTATTTGGACCATAAAAGTAAACTGAAATATACTCGATGTGAAAAATAATGAAGTAAGAATTCAAGACCATGTAACGGTGCAAGCCATCCATTTCTTAGTTGGGTCATTTCTACTCCCAGAGGCTTTTAACTTCAAAGGATTTTGAAGCTGTTTGGTTGTCGTAATAAATTCGTTATAAAAGAAAAATATGAGAGTGTAAAACTGTAAAGTACAGAATGTTAATTAAAAACACAATTGTAAGGATTCTCCGTGCAAGGTTAAGAGTACCCTGGGGAGGTACCTTCTCTATCAGTGTAGTGCAGAAGGGACAAACTACTGCTCACAGGACAGCAAATGAATGTTCCTGCTTAACCAAACTCTTCATATGTTCAATCGAAGTGGAAATTACTCTAACAATGCACTTGTCCTACCTACTCTTACAGTAAGATTTACATATAAGGAATAGATCTTTCAATCAGTTTGGTTTTCGGAATGATGAGAATTGAGTATTTTTCTTGTTATAACTCAACTTGAATATTCTGATTTTCTCATTATCTATAAGATAGTTTCATCACTACTTAACACCAACACCTCTTATCACAATTGACAATCTTCATCTGAACTGTAGTAACATTTTCTTTGAAAAATGTTCACAGGATTCATCTTTATTTTTATCATTCTTTTTATGTTCATCTATCTTATCCCAGATTAGATTACATTAGTCTGTCATTCATTCTTCTGATTAACTTGGGACACCTTCTTTCTCCATTTCTTCAATTCTTTTGTCAAGAACTCCAACCTCACACACAGATGTTATGAGCATTCTTACATGTATTCAACTGGTAAGTTCTAGAACAGTATTCCTTCTTTACTTGCCCAATTTCAAACACCATGCATGACGGTCCTTGACTGATCTCAGCCTGACATTTCTTTTCTCAACTCTCGTAGGACTTTGTGGGTTTTTCCCACAAGAGGAGATACCAAAAAAAATTTGTTACGAAAATTTAAAAAAAAATATATTTGAAGCTATTTAAATTGAAATTTTCAAATTATTTGCCATATGTGATGTTTTAATTTAAAATGTATATTTATATTTACATGCCAGTTAGCTGCATTCTGCTGTCTTGCAAATTTATAATTAAAATTCATCTATGCTATATTTCCCATCACTTCCCTTAACTATCTTAATGTTCACAACCATCAATTTAATTCTTCAAGTGCTAATAGTGATGAACTCTCTTTCCTTTTCTCGTTATTAAACTTAAAGCAGTTACTACATCTTATTCTTAGATCTTTTCTTAATATTTGTTTTTGTGAGTTCTAATCTGTCATTTTGAACCCCTTTCCTCCTGGATTTCTGCTTCATTTATTCTGTTCTTTTTAATGTTTTTCTCTTATCAACTAGTTCACATTTATTGGATTTCTGCTGTCTCTATTTCCTTTTAAATTTTTTCTTCAATTAACTTTTGTTATAGGCCCTACCTTTTTTGAACACTTTAGTCACATCCGCTCCCTCCCTCCTCCTCCTCCTCCTCCTCCTCCTCCTCCTCCTCCTCCTCCTCCTCCTCCTCCTCCCTCCTTCTACTCCTCTCTCCTTCTAGTAGACAGTTTATCACATTTTCTGTCTAAAATTTCCTCACAAAACAGAACTGTTATTTTTAATCTCTCACTCTTTCAGTTTTTTTAAATTTTTTCTTTCTCTTTTATTTCTTTGTTTCATCAGAGAGTATTTTTCTTCTTATTGCTATTTCTCGTATTAATTTCATACATGTGATGACATTTTCCATTGGTTTTATGGAGGGTTCAGCCTCTCATGACACAAGTAGATCAAGTAAATTGCATAATGTTTTGATTATAGGAATCTCGGTCACTGTACTTGTATGTACTTCATTAGAAGGTTGTTTTTCATTTCTATATATTTTATTTTGTATTGTAGAAAGATCTAAGTTGAAATTAAAAAAATTACTTTATTCCTAACCCAGCATTACAAACATGTAAACGTTTTGCAATATATATATATATATATATATATATATATATATATATATATATATATATATATATATATATATATATATATATATATATATATATATATATATATATATATATAGGTAATGAACAGTAAAGCAAAGCGAAAAGCAAGCAGTAATAAAAGATTTAAGAAAAGACGTAGGATGAGATATGTAAGTAAATAATAAATTGTTAATTATTAATATTGCTCCGTAGCTCAGTCGATCGAGCACTCGTGATAGCAATCGAGAGGTCCAGGGTTCGAGGCCTGGCCGGAGCGGGAAATGTGAGTTATTTCTCCTTGCGCATAGCTCCGAATGACTCAGTCGTTAAACGAGTACATCTGTGGAGTGCTCTTGCCACTGATGGGAATAATCTCCGGCATCCGCGATAGGCCTGGCCCAGCCAGCGGTATCCGCCGTGGGCCCTTGAAACCCAGGGATCTTCTTCGAAAGATCCCACTGACAGGACTTAGTCCTACCTGGGGGAAGGTGATTATTTATTATTTTTAATATTGCATGTCATATTTAGCTGTTTTTATAGATTTTTTTGATACACGAAGTATTTAGATAACAAACCCACATTCAATACAATGATCTTGTGTTGTATAACATTTGTCTTTTTTAAGGTATTATTTGTTACTATTTTTACATCATTTTGTATTTTAAGAAGTGTTTTAATTTCTTTTTTGGAAAAGCATATGATTGGCTATCATATATTTTCTTTTAAGGTAAAGACATCACTTAGTAGTTGAATTCAAATACCCTCAAATTATGATGTAAAAATATTAAAGTTTCACTCATATCTGGAGAGAGCCTGTTCCTTTTTGGGAATATATATATATATATATATATATATATATATATATATATATATATATATATATATATATATATATATATATATATATATATATATATATATATATATATATATATATATATATATATATATATCCTAGGAAAACGAATTATGAGCTAGCTTAAGGAATTCCTTATTAGAACTTCTATATATCGAAACTAGATTTATTTTTTAATCTAAAAGTTTCTCATAATTCTTCACCCAAAAAGTAATTAGTATCGGCCAAGTATCGTCCATATTTACCGATACCCCAAAAAATGGCCGATACTACCGATATTGATACTATCTGTACATCCCTATCTTTTACATCATCTGTAAGAAAAAAATTTTGTTTGGTGGTAAAAATATCATTTTAATCTTTAACCTAAACTTTAGTTATCCAAGTTTTTAGTTAAATTTCCAATACACAGGAAGTGATTCTTCTTTTATACATCTTAGAACTCTAGAATTTTGTGCATGATAAATGAACATAGATTTTTATTTCAAATTTCTTTTTTTATTAACCAATGTAAAATTGCGAGTATCCATTGCATCGTTAAAACTAGGCTGAGATTTTCATGTTTTAACCAAGATATTCTTTAAAACACATTTCTAAAATGAAGCCAGTTTCATTAAATATTTTTAAAAATGCTTTTTGTCATAATGTAGCTTTGTTCCAAAGTGTCTGGATGCTTTTCATCTGACTTCATATCTGAGTTTGCTATTCTTATGTTCATCAATTGTTATGCAAACTGATTCTGAATTTTAATAATTTGGAACACTACCAAATCTTTAGAGGGTATATTAATATAATACACATTTATACCATGACATTGAAAAGTATTTAGTTGAAAACTTAAAATTGAGCAAACCAATTAATGTTATTTTAAAAAATATACTGCAATGCATGTAGTTTAGTGAATTCGGAGTGAATGATATGAATTTTGGTATAAAACAATTTAGCTCTGTTGTTAAATACACATTTATCCAATTAATCAAGTGATTCTTTATTATTATTATTATTATTATTATTATTATTATTATTATTATTATTATTATTATTATTATTATTAATGAAGTGTGGAAAAGAATAATATCTATGTTTATCTCATCAATAGGAACGAAATAATGACAATAAGATTTATGTGAAAAGTGAGGTGGAAGCAAAGGAAGAGTCATTTGGTGTGGACGATGAAGAAATAGAGATTGGAATAAAAGGAGAGTTTTTAAATTCAGATGCCAAAGAGAAGACTAAAGTAAATGAAGAGTATTTTAATGTGGAGAGTGAAGTAATAGATCCCCTGGAGCAAGTTTCCAGTTTAGATCAAAGTCAGGTACGAATTTATGGTTCAAAAATAATTTTAATATTTTACTTCGTACTTTTCTATTTTGTTAAGAGCTGTGGTTTCGTGTAGCTTTTATATTTTTTATTTTTTAGGTTTATGATATTGTATATTTGACTTGGGAGGGAATGTTGAGTTTTTCGTTTCTCTTCCATTTATTTTATAACAAAATATTTTTTTATATATATAAACTTAGGAATATACTTGTGTGGTAGTTAAATTTTCTTAAGTTAACTGTAGTATGTAGTAATTTTTAATCATTTTATGTGGATCTCAAACTCAAAAATCATGGTAAAAAAAATGTGGGTGAGGAGCATAAAAGTTTGAGGTACAAGTAGGTGGATATCATTGTTGATATTAACCTAACCTAACCAGAGGGCGACTTACTCTGAAATTTTTTTTACACTATTCCTTCCTTCATATATTTTTCATTGATTTTCCTATTCATTTTTTGCCTTTGTTCATTTTTTCTTTTCAAAGTTCATTCTTTTAGCATTATTTAGGCTAATATTTGATAAATATCTGTTAGTTCATTTGCTCAAAGGCTCATAAAGGTAAACTGATGAGCATTTGGATCATTAAAAGTAAACTGAAACATACTCAATGAGAAAAATAATGAAGTAAGAATTGAAGACCATGTAACGGTGCAAGCCATCCATTTCTTAGTTGGGTCATTTCTACTCCCTGAGGCTTTTAACTTCAAGGGATTTTGAAGCTGTTTGGTTGTAATAAATTCGTTATAAAAGGAAAATATGAGAGTGTAAAACTGTAAAGTACAGTATGTTAATTAAAAACAATCGTAAGCTTACAATTGTGTAAGGTTCAAAGTACTCTGGTGATGTACCTTCTCTGTCAGTGTAGTGCAGAAAGGACAAACTACTGCTCACAGGACATCAAAGGAATGTTCCTGCTTAACCAAACTCTTTATGTTCAATCGAAGTGGAAATTACTCTAACAATGCACTTGTTCTACTCTTACAGAAAGATTTACATATAAGGAATAGATCTTTCAATCAGTTTGGTTTTCGGAATGATGAGAATTGAGTATTTTTCTTGTTATAACAACTTGAATCTGCTGATTTTCTCATTATCTATAAGATAGTTTGGTCATTGCTTAACACCAACACCTCTATCACAATTGACAATCTTCATCTGAACTGTAGTAACATTTTCTTTGAAAAATGTTCACAGGATTCATCTTTATTTTTATCATTCTTTTTATGTTCATCTATCTTATCCCAGATTAGATTACTTATCATTCATTCTTCTGATTAACTTGGGAAAACCTTCTTTCTCCATTTCTTCAATTCTTTTGTCAAGAACTTCAACCTCACACACACACACAAATGTTATGAGTATTCTTACCTGTATTCTACTGGTAAGTTCTAGAATATTATTCCTTCTTTTCTTGCTCAATTTCAAAAACCATGCATGACGGCCCTTGATTGATCTCAGCCTGGCATTTCTTTCCTCAACTCTCGTAGGACTTTGGTTTCTTCCTACAAGAGATACCAAAAAATTTTTTTGAAAATTTAAAAAAAATATATTTGAAGCTATTTAAATTGAAATTTTCAACTTTGAGTTCTGTTATTTACCAGACGTGATGTTTTAATTAAAATGTATTTTTATATTTACATACCAATCAGCTGCTTTCTGCTGTTTTGCAAATTTATAACTAAAATTCATCTATGCTATATTTCCCATCACTTTCCTGACTATCTTAACTAAATCTATTTCAATATTCACAATCATCAATTTAATTCTTCAAGTGCTAATGGTGATGAACTTTCTTTCCTTTTTTAGTTATTAAAATTTAAGTAGTTAGTACATCTTATTATTAGATCTTTTCTTAATATTTGTTTTTGTGAGTTCTAATCTGTCATTTTGAACCCCTTTCCTCTTGGATTTCTGCTTCATTTATTTATTCTGTTCTTTTTAATGTTTTTCTCTTATCAACTAGTTCACATTTATTGGATTTCTGCTGTCTCTATTCCCTGTTAAATTTTTTCTTCAATTAACTTTTGCTATAGTATTCCAAACAAGGGTTGTTAATACTCTTGTACAGTTTTTAATAAAATGAAAAAAATAATAACTGATTTTGAAACCTGAACAGAATCTTGCTCGACTTGAAGCCGCAAAAACAACATTAGATTACATAAAAATAAGACCAAATACCAGTCCATTTCAATCTTTATTGAAAAGTTCCATCAATGATTAAAAATAACTGATTATCAGAAGTTTTATATTTATTTGCCATAAACACTGGTGCAATTGTTTAGTGAAAGTCATGTTAATTTGTTCTATATCGCAATTGAATGCACATTTTTAACACGGTTTAATGAGAATTTCTTCTCTTCTGATACTCAATATCCTTGATATTGGTGAACTAGCAATTAAGTTCGATAATTGAATCCGTGGTAGAAAATGAATGAATTTGATTTCATTCAATCTTTAAATTTATCCGAGAGATTTTAAACAAAAAAACAATCCTTTTCAATCATAGCTATTATTTCAAGAATATTTAGGATAGGAAGATGAGCTCTTTAATTAAAGAGTTGTAACTGACGATCGGGAACAATCGTATGTTCTCAAGTACATATATAAATGTTCAGTAAGTTTCACCTTCATAACTTTCAGAATAAAGTAGCTTGGCACAGATTAATTCCTCTAACTAAAGGATAGGAATAAGGAATTAGAGACTTAGATACTTCAAAGGAAATTAAAATATGTTTTACTGATTGAACAATTTATATTTTATATTTAAACATATAATATATGACTTGGCCATTGTCGAGAATAAGTATACCTAAAAGCAGAGGTAAAAAAAAAAAGTTGGAAAAATCAAAAAGAATATTGAGGAGAGAATAAGAAGAGGAATGTTTACGCATTAAGATAGTGCTGAACAGAATTATTAAAAATTAAGAGCTAAAATTTATTTTCAAAAATGAATTTTTGACAATATTTAATTTTAAAAAATAATAAATGAGTTTCCATAAAATTATATTTCAAAATCTATAGAGGAGCAACAAATCTTTCTAGATAATGTAGCAAAGACGAAAGGACTGATTAACCAAACGGCCATGAGATTTCTTTGCCAACAGCTTGTATCAACTTTAGAACCTGCATTTGAAATTATGTGTTGAAACTCTACCTTACAGTTTGGAGAAGACTCATGGACCTGCATCGAGACAAGCTAGTCTGAAAATATTATATTTTTGAGAGCCTTGTGAGAACTTTTAAGAACAGATGGGGAAAGATGTTTATTTCACTGACATAGTTAAACTCCTATTTGAAATATATATATATATATATATATATATATATATATATATATATATATATATATATATATATATATATATATATATATATATATATATATATATATATATATATATATATATATATATATATATATATATATATATATATATATATATATATATATAACCTTTTTTTTTTTTTTTTTACCTTCTCACCCCCTGACCACCCCATGTTGAGGCGGCCACACTTCGCTAATGAAGCCTCCTGCCGCAGTCGGTCTCGTCCAGAGATCCTTCAAAGAAGTGATGCCCCAGAAGATTTTGGGGCGAGAGTTGGAAGGGACAGTCGTAAAAGAAAGTGTTCTACGGTCTCCGGGGCCATTCCGCATCTGGTACAAGTGGGAGATGCTTGCCTGGTTTAATTTGAATTCGTGTTTGTAATGTTGTAAGTTTGGGTGGTGCCCGCATCTCAATCTTGCAAGTGAGATTTGTAAGTGTCTTGGGAGGTTGTTGAAGTCGGGGTTTATTTCGGGAGGGGGTCTGTTAAGGATGTTGTTTGGAGGTCTGTTGATCATGTATGAATGTGTTAGTTGAGTGTGTATATGTTTGGTTGTTGTGGTATTGGGGGGAGGAGGGGGAATGTGATTTAGGATCTGTTTGTAAAAGGCTCCGGTGGACGATGGAGGTTGTGTTAGTCTTTGTGGGGTAGGTTGGAGGAGAGTATTGTGACATGGGTGTGTGGGTAGGCGTGTTTTTTGCGTAAAATTGGGTGCCTATCATTTCGAGGTGGTTCCTTATAGGTAGTATTTTGGTTTCGTTATGTAGGTGTTGTTGAGGGGTTGTGGGTGTGCAGCCGGTGATGGTGCGAAGGGCTTTATTTTGCGTTATTTGGAGTGTCGTTAAGTTTTGGTCGGAGAGCAGAGGGTGCCAGACAGGGGAGGCGTAGTTAATGGTGGGGCGTATAAATTGTTTGTAGATTGCAATTGAGGTTTGTATGTTGTTGTGTATGTCTGTGTTGGCCACTGTTTTGAGGATGTTGAGTTTTCTGTTTGCGGCTGAGGTGGTATTTTGAATGTGCTTGGAGAAAGTGAGGTGAGTGTCAAATGTTAGGCCGAGGATCTTTGGGGTTTTGTTGAAGGGTATGGGGGTGTTGTTTAGTAGGACTTGTGGGTGGGTGTTGGATATGTGTTTGTCTGTTGTTATGAGGGTTATGGAGGATTTGTTTGGTGATGCTGTCATCCTGTTTTCTACTAGCCAAGTTTGGAGTTGTGTTAGGTAGTCTTGTGTGAGTGTTGTTGCGGTGGTGAGGTCTTCGTGAGTGGTGGCTATAGTTATGTCGTCGGCGTATGAGGTGATGCGGGTGAAAGTTGTTTGGGGTTGTGGGAGGTCTGCTGTGTATAGGTTGAATAGAGTGGGGGAGAGTATGGCTCCTTGGGGAACTCCGTTCTTTATGTTGATGGTACGTGATTTATGGCCGTTTTGTTGTATTTGGGCGGTTCTTCCTGATAGGAAGTTGGATAGCCATTTCTTAGTATTTGTTGGGATGTTGGATTGGAGGATTTTATGGATAAGATTATGTCTCGGGACAGTATCGAAGGCTTTGTTTATGTCAATTGCTATTAATATAGTTTTGTGATGTGGCTTATGGTTTAGTCCGTTTAATATAGGTTGGATGATGTTGGTAAGTGCAGTGGTGGTGGAGTGGTTGGGTTTGAACCCGTGTTGGAAGTTTTGTTGTGGGATGAATTGGAGGATAGAATTTAGGATTAGTTTTTCAAGAAGTTTTGAGATGGTGGATAATAAGGAGATTGGGCGGTAAGAGGAGGGGTTTGAAGGGTCTTTGCCAGGGTTTTAGTTTAGGTTTGCCAGGTTTTAGTTTTATATATATTATATATATATATATATATATATATATATATATATATATATATATATATATATATATATATATATATATATATATATATATATATATATTAGGGATGGAGTGAAGTATTGGTATCGGCAATTATCGGTAGGCATCGGGTATCGGTAAAATTTTTGGACAAGAGTAAAGTATCGGTATCGGTAGTAGTATCGGCAAGTATCGGCATATTTTTAGGTATCGGTATTGGGGAATTTTTAAGTATCGGTATCGGTAAAAATTTTGGTATCGCTCCATCCCTAATATATATATATATATATATATATATATATATATATATATATATTATATATATATATATATATATATATATATATATATATATATATATATATACGGTATAATATATATATATATATATATATATATATATATATATATATATATATATATATATATATATATATATATATATATATATATATATATATATATATATATATATATATATATATAGTAAAACTAAGAAATGGTGTCCCATAGGAAGCCATCTTATCCCCTCTACTATAGCTGCGTTCAGAAACCGAACGAAAGCGATCTGATCGGTGGCTTTTTGGCTGAAAGAAAAAACGTCTTTCAGCCAAAAAGCCACAGATCAGATCCCTTTTGTTTGGTTTCTGAACTCAGCTTATATAATCTGTGCAAAGCAGACCTACCAACCCCACGAACTCTAGAAATGAAACTAATAACATATGACGACGACATATCCATCATGATACAAAACTCTCCGATACCCACAGCCACCACACTCACTCAATCATACATTCGACAACTGGAAACATGGTTAATATCAAAAAGAATGATAGCTTCCCCCGAAAAATCCTCAATAATCCTATTACTACCTATAGACATCAATCTTCATCCACCCCTAAGTAAAATTGAATATCTTTATTCCTCAAAAAAAAATTCCAAACTTCCTAGGCCTTGCATATGACACACACTTCACCTTCTCAAAACACATTCAGAACATAACCAACACTGCAAACCTGAAATTAAACATCATACGAACACTCAAAAAATAATTTCAGTAACGAACTATTCACCCGCAAAATAGTATACAAACAGTTCGCCAGACCAACACTTAATTACGCATCTACAGCCAGGTACCCTGCCACCTCACACTCAAACACAGAGAAATTACAAAAAAAGAAGAAAATAATACCGCTCTTTGAATCATCACAGGTTGCACTAGAACCATTCCAATTCAACATTTACACGAAGAAACAAAACAAAAAAATCCCGATCCGTGTTCACTTAGTGTAAACGTTTTGCAATTATATATATATATATATATATATATATATATATATATATATATATTATATATATATATATATATATTATATATATATATATATATATATATATATATATATATATATATATATATATAGGTAATGAACAGTAAAGCCAAGCGAAAAGCAAGCAGTAATAAAAGATTTAAGAAAAGACGTAGAATGAGATATGTAAGTAAATAATAAATTGTTAATTATTAATATTGCATGTCATATTTAGCTGTTTTTATAGATTTTTTTGATACACGATGTATTTAGATAACCAACCCACATTCAATACAATGATCTTGTGTTGTATAACATTTGTCTTTTTTAAGGTATTATTTGTTACTATTTTTACATCATTTTGTATTTTAAGAAGTGTTTTAATTTCTTTTTTGGAAAAGCATATGATTGGCTATCATATATTTTCTTTTCCCGTGTTTTAAATACCATAAGTGAAGAAAGAAATCTGAAAAGTTCCTAAAATTTCTCTTTTTATTTCTGAAGAGAACAGAATTGAATTTTATTATTTTAAAGCTTGTTCAAGATGTGTCTATCTTAATTTTTCATATATTTTATGGAAATAAATGACTTACTAGCCATAAACAATATTTTTCAGAAAAAATTCTTTTTCATAATTATTGAGGAAGAAATTTTAGAGAATGGTTCATAATTCTATTTGTGTGAAAATATTTTATAAACAGTTTTTTCTCCCTTTAACAATTAATAGTTAGACAATTCATTTTGAAATTTCTTTAAATATTTTCCTGCAATTTTGTTTCAAGGATTTGCCAGTTTTCAATTTTTGAACAATATTTTTCAAACCAAAGTTTTCAATTCATATTAATTATTCTTAATATAAAATGCATGACTTGTATATAAATTGAAATCATTTTCTTTAAAGCAAACTATGCATACCGCATTTCAAATTACTCTTTACATGGTTATCACACGAAAGGGGGTACATTTTAATGCTGTATTGAAGGGTATGTATGTTCCTTCTTTCAGTTTATTCATAAATAGTTTTCTTGTAATTAAAGACAACTTAACATCTTTATAATGCAAAAAGGTTTCAATAAAATCTTGAGTCAAAACTGAGTTTTTTAGTATAAGCACTTTCTTCACAAAATATTTCCTAATAAGGATTTTCCTACTCTTGCCGCTTTCACTAAAAAGTGACCTCAATGTAGTTCTAACTGAATTCATTGTCTTTCTCAAAACTCATAGCTTCTACCCTATCTTAGTAATCTATTTATTCTCTGTTTCCACTTTAACTTTAATTTTCAGTTGAAAACGTGCGCTCATTCATTCTATGTAACCAATTGCGAAAAAGATTAAGCAATTAACTTTTGTCAAAATTCTTTAAACTAAGTTCTTTCAAAAGTCTTTCGAGTCTTATCATTAACAGAGAATTAGGGAACTAATAATTTCTTCTAAACTTTTACTTTTTCTTTTTTTCACCACCATTTTTGACAACAAATGTAACATCAAACATCGTTTTTAAACCAGTAATGACTAAAAAATTATTTATTACCAAATAATCTTTGACTTGCGCACATACAAATGCAGTGATGTCGGGGCAAGTTTTCATTTCATTTAGCCAATGGTATGGAAATTGTCTAAACTATTATGGAATTTAGTAGACATATAACATTATCCAAACACAATATATATATATATATATATATATATATATATATATATATATATATATATATATATATATATATATATATATATATATATATATATATATATATATATATATATATATATATATATATAGAGAATATACCGATACCGATACTCTTTTTTTTTAGGGGCCGATACCGATACTTTAATTATTATAAGAAATACACAGTAATAAGATAATAGAACATTTGTGTACTGCTAGGCAACTGAGGATTGCATTCCCTGTACAACCAATACTTAGTCATGTATTTCATATTTGGTTGTGCCCAAGTACATTTTGTAAATTAAAATATTATCTTTTAGGAATAACAAATGAAAATACAATACTAATACCTTTTTTTTTTTTGTTTATTCGAAAAATATTCCATTTCCATTTTCCAGTAAGTATTAACAAAGTTTAGCTACTCACCTTTATGTTTTAAATGACTAATTTCAATTTCATATTTACCGATACCCAAAAAAATGGCCGATACTACCGATACCGATACTATCGGTACACCCTTAACTTTTACATCATTTGTAAGAAAAAAATTTTGTTTGGTGGTAAAAATATCATTTTAATCTTTAACCTACACTTTAGTTATCCAAGTTTTTAGTTAAATTTCCAATACACAGGAAGTGATTCTTCTTTTATACATCTTAGAACTCTAGAATTTTGTGCATGATAAATGAACATAGATTTTTATTTCAAATTTTTTTTTTTTATTAACCAATGTAAAATTGCGAGTATCCATTGCATCGTTAAAACTAGGCTGAGATTTTCATGTTTTAACCAATAAATTCTTAAAACTTATTTCTAAAAAGAAGCCAGTTTCATTAAATATTTTTAAAAATGCTTTTTGTCATAATGTAGCTACTTTGTTCCAAAGTGTCTGGATGCTTTTCATCTGACTTCATATCTGAGTTTGCTATTCTTATGTTCATGAATTGTTATGCAAACTGATTCTATTTATCATTCTCTTTCATTTTCTATTAAAATGAGAAAGAAATTTGTTCATTTTTGTTCATTAAGTTTAATACTTGCATGATTCATTTGTGATTACAAATTTTTATTCTAATGGACAAAAGTTTTTTCATTTTATTCGTCTTGAGACTAAGTAGTCTAACTGCATCCTGGACTTAATGCAGACTTAACTTTATCTTTGTATCCTAGACTTAAAGCAGACTTAACTTTATCTTTGTATCCTAGACTTAAAGCAGACTTAACTTTATCTTTGTATCCTAGACTTAAAGCAGACTTAACTTTATCTTTGTATCCTAGACTTAAAGCAGACTTAACTTTATCTTTGTATCCTAGACTTAAAGCAGACTTAACTTTATCTTTGTATCCTAGACTTAAAGCAGACTTAACTTTACCTTTGTATCCTAGACTTAAAGCAGACTTAACTTTATCTTTCTATCCTAGACTTAAAGCAGACTTAACTTTACCTTTGTATTCTTCTACCTTCCTGAAAATTTCTTGAATTCATTCACCAATTTTGTGATATTTATTTTATTCTATCACCATTTTGCTTATATTTTTATTAATTCTAATTTTTTCCTCTAAATAAAGAACGTTTTGAAACTTCTTTAAACAATCACCTTTCTATTCAATTCATTTGCTCAAATCAAGGATTACTGATCTTAATTAACAACAAAAGAAAATAAGCACAGTAAAAATCTGGAACTTGAAATTACAAATCTACTTGGCATGATCAATCGAAGTATGTTTTAATAATTTGGAACACTACCAAATCTTTAGAGGGTATATTAATGTAATACACATTTATACCATGACATTGAAAAGTATTTAGTTGAAAACTTAAAATTGAGCAAACCCAATTAATGTTATTTTAAAAAATATACTGCAATGCATGTAGTTTAGTGAATTCGGAGTGAATGATATGAATTTTGGTATAAAACAATTTAGCTCTGTTGTTAAATACACATTTATCCAATTAATCAAGTGATTCTTTATTATTATTATTATTATTATTATTATTATTATTATTATTATTATTATTATTATTATTATTATTATTGAAGTGTGGAAAAGAATAATATCCATGTTTATCTCATTAATAGGAACGAAATAATGAGACTAAGATTTATGTGAAAAGTGAGGTGGAAGCAAAGGAAGAGTCATTTGGTGTGGAAGATGAAGAAAAAGAGATTGGAATAAAAGGAGAGTTTTTCAATTCAGATGCCATAGAGAAGACTAAAGTAAATGAAGAGTATTTTAATGTGGAGAGTGAAGTAATAGATCCCCTGGAGCAAGTTTCCAGTTTAGATCAAAGTCAGGTAGGAATTTATGGTTCAAAAATAATTTTAATATTTTATTTCATACATTTTCTATTTTGTTCAGAGCTGTGGTTTCGTGTAGCTTTTATATTATTTAGTTTTTTAGGTTTATGATATTGTATATTTGACTTGGGAGGGAATGTTGAGTTTTTCGTTTCTCTTCCATTTATTTTTAACTTATATATATATATATATATATATATATATATATATATATATATATATATATATATATATATATATATATATATATATATATATATATATATATATATATATATATATATATATATATATATATAAACACAAAACACCAAAACACAATTAGAAACCCTAAACAATCAAATATCAACCTTAATAAAAACTCACACAACTAACAACTACCAAAACTTCCTCATCAAAAACTTGGACAACACAAACAGCAAAAGAGTCTGGAAAACAATCCACACAATTCACAACGCGAAAAAACAACCCTCTTCACACTCACGAAACTCCAACTAATCCCACTACACAAACCCCTTTAACTCCCAAACAACACATCAACCAACTTGCCACACACTTCGCTAAACAAAGTAGCTTACCTACCCACCCTCAAAACAGGAAAATAATCAAAAAACTGAAAAAGCTACACAACAACCATAACAACCTAAACGCCATTACACCCACAGACACTCAAAACACCATTAAATCTATCAAAAACTCTCCAGCAACAGGACCAGACAACATATCAAATATTCACCTAAAACACCTATCCTTCCACACAATCACATACATAACCTCCATCTTCAACAAAT
>SEYY01009880.1:0-7500 GCA_009176605.1 Armadillidium nasatum
TCCACATTGACTTCCTCATTTTCAAACTTCATGTTGTTATTAATCTGATTGTGAAAATGATAGGTCTTACAGAGATTAACATTTTTTGTTAAGGTAAATATACCTCTCAACCCGTCTTCTCGAAGTTATGTGCATGGGTCCGTGTGCTCTCCCGTACTGTTAGAAAATGGAATAGAAACAGTTGCATACAATACATTTTTTTGGAAGGAATGTTTATGTTACAATGTGTGTTCAAAAAGTCTGCCCTACACTTCATTACGTGCCTGATATCGTAGTAGCAATGAAAGTCCAACTATATCGAACATGGCTGGATTCTTGGTGATGTGGGAAACTCATCATTGATATGGGCAATCAGCTGAGCTCTAGAGGCAACTGGAGTTTCGTATACAATACCTATGACCTCCTCCCAAAGATATAATTCAAAGGGCATCATATCAGGTGAACTATGCAGCCATGCAACAGGTCTTGCACGTCTATTCAATGTTTCATTAAATAGAAGATTAGTTGTACCCGAGCATCAAAACAAGTGTGCTGGGGCGCAATCATGCTGGAACCAGAGTTGTCTGCGCACCACAAGCGTACTTTGTCCATCAGGTCCAGAAGTAAGGTACGCAGCTCCCGGTAATCTTGCTGACGGGATTACAGGTCCCTGCAAATGTCAACAAGCAATTACAGCCCATATGTTCACGGAAAACCATTGTTGGTGATGTCGAACAGCAAAAGAATATTGGTTCAAATAGTCCCAGACGTGGCTATTCCTCTTGTTAAAATAGCCGTCACTAGTAAAGAAGGCTTCATCTGTAAATAATACGTGCGTGAAGAAGGCTGCATCATTTGCACAGCGATGAAGGAACCACCGTACAAAGAGCATACGAGGTGCATAATCGCCTGGTCTCAGGGACTGAGCCCTCTGAAGGTGGAACACATGTAGGTTGTATTCCGCCAGAACCCTCCATATGGACAGGTGACATACGCCTATGGCATGCGCTTCCCATATGCCTGGATGACGGGGCCTCGTTGAATCTCTCGAAAAAGCTATCCTGAAACATCGGCGTCCCTACAACACGCCTTCCACCGCAGATATTCTGGGGACGATGTTTTCCCCTTTCCTTTAGACGTCTATGTATTGCAGCAAAGGGACTGTGGTGTGGATGCCTCCTGTTAGGAAAATGTTACTCATTGATGCGACGAACCTCTCATACATTTCCCCTAGCCACACCGCAACACATTATCATGTCGGTCAGTTCATGTATCTCGTAGTCGATGTTTACTGCTACCAGCACAACATCACTCGGACGTACCGGAAAATGTGTCTGAACACTATTATTACTATATATATATATATATATATATATATATATATATATATATATATATATATATATATATATATATATATATATATATATATATATATATATATATATATTATGCAAATGGTAATATTAATAATTATAGGTATCTAAATATTTTAAAAGGTTTATAGAATATAAAATACACCGCAAAGATATTTATCATTCTCATTTTATTTATATTTTTATTTACTTTTTTATTTTTTATAAAAATAATTTTTTTTCTTTCTTTCTTTTACACATCACCACCACTCACGGACAAAAACCCTATTCAAGGAGGGGGTGTGATAAGAAGTAAAATAAAGTAGAAAAAATAGAAAATGACAATAATAATAAAAATAGTAATAAAAATAATAAAATAAAAATGACCCCTGCAGGATCCACCTAACGCAAATTTCTTAGGTGGGCGCAGACGCGGGCTTTAAAGAAATTGAGATTAAATTTGTCATGAAGTATAGAAGATGGGAGTGAATTCTACAGAACAGATGTGGCAGGAAAGAAGGAGGCACCACAGCGCAGAAGCCTGGTGTTGTCGATGTCCACGCAGAAATGACTTTATGTGTTGCATAGCATAAAATTTGTTTCTTTTTTTTTCAGACAAAAGTATTTGGCAATGAAAATATATAGTCGACACCTCTATGTCGATTAATTTTGCGTATTTAATACTTCGCTTGTCTTAAATTTTTTAATCTTAATTATTACTATAGAATGCATGCATATCAGAGGAACTTTTTTCTTTTGCATCGGAGTCCCTATACTTACCCACTCCTGACCTGTGAGTGAGGATGTAATATTATCGATATATCGTTGAAATTTTCAAATTGTAACAAATAATTTATGACAAAAATATTGCTTAAATATTTTGCCTTTTTCATTAGAGTTAAAACGATATTGAATAGGACAAATTAAAATTCATTAATGGAAGGCGATATTTATAACTGAAAAAGACTTCAAGATCTGAAGCTAAAATGTCTTTTTTATTAGAAATAAGTCTCGATTTCAGTTCCTCTCATTTCCGATTTTTTTTAGTGAGATCCAATGATAAAACCAAGAGGATACCCTGCTAAAGCAATTGTCATTTATGCTATGTACAATATCACTGTCAACGATATACCATATTTGAATACGAAATTTAACTAATCTGTTATTTACCGAAGCTTCATGAAGTCTCTGAAATCTCTTTCTCTCCGAAATTCCTTCTCTTAAGATTGAAATGATCTCTAGATTGGAACTGAACCCTCTACATCATCGCATTTGCATTGCAACTCTTTTAAAGTTGCTGCACCAGATATTCTGTGCAATGCGTTTCAAAATTTTATTTTCAAGCGAAATATTGCAAATAAATTTTTATTTTTAATATCTATTATTCTTATCTGTTTTAAATTATATATATATATATTATATATATATATATATATATATATATATATATATATATATATATATATATATATATATATATATATATATATATATATATATAGCGACCTAATTATCTCTGGCCTGACCAATATATGGTCCAGGAGGTCACTACACTTTGTAGTAGCGCAGGGGATCAATCAGGAGGCTGGGTGTTTTCTAAGTCCCCTTGTGGAATGCCGACTGGTAGTCGTGTGGTAGCCACCACTTCTCTTCAGGCCCGTGGAACGCCTGTAGCCTTAGATGGAAGGCTACGTCAAAGGAGGAACCACAGTCGAGGGCAAATAGTCTGCCAAACTGGGTCTCCTTTCGGGAGCAGAGGCGTTGGAACTTCTTCTGTTGCAGAACGGCTGCTTCTTAGACGCCTTCTTCTTGCCTCTGCTTAGGACGACTTCTTCTGGACGGTGCGGCTTCTTCTTCGGCTTCTTGGCTAAAGTGAATGTAACAATATTTGCTAACGACCTTTTGAAATTATCTCTAAATGGAAAGGATCAATTAACAAATAATTGTTTTTTTCACTTTATTTGGTTTCTCTAATTTTTAACAAAAATTGCTTACAAAGTCATTATTATAAAAGTTTCATAAAATCACATTGAAATAATATACAAAATTTTATTTATTTTAATTCTAAAGAATTATTTAATAATATATTTTTATAATACATAAAAAGATACATTAAAATCGAAATTTTGAACAATAAAATTTTTTTATTGAAAATTTAACAAAATATTTTTTAAAAAAAATATATTTTACTTTTAATAATAATATTTTAAAATGGTTTTCCCTTCGAGATTTTTCGCGCGCAAACCGCTTTTTGCGCGCGAAAGCAGAGTAAAAATGAAGGGAACGTGCTTCACGTATTTGTTTACAAAAATAGCTTACAATTGAGACGGACTTATACATAATATACATTACATTTTATTTGTTTTACTTTTTAAATTAATATTTTATATCTTTATACATAAATAATAATTATTTTTATAACAAAAAGAACTTTATTTTTATTTTATTTTTAAGTAGTTAAATGATTCTTAAAAACACAAATATTAAATATAAACAAGTAATGCAAAAATTATAGATTTTCTGTTTTCTTTATAGAAAACGTTTCTACTATTTTTTGGGTAACTTTTAAACGTTCACTATATATCAGTTCCCCACCGAGACACGGAGTGAACATCTTCACGGATCGAAGCGTACTCGACGGAGGGGGTTTCTTCTGGGAACAAGACCATCAGTGACATCGGGAGTAGAAACATCAGAGACATCAGGGACATTAGTGGAAGGAACATCAGGCTCAGCAGATGCGGGAACATCAGGTGCATCAGAGGTAGGAACATCAGGTGCATCAGAGGTAGGAACATCAGGTGCCTCAGAAGTAGGAACATCAGTAACAACAGATGGTAGTTTTGTAGGAGTCTTCATGATGGCTGGTTTCAATCGTCCTATAGAAACGACATCAGTCCTGCCATCTCGAAGCTTGATCTTGAAGCAACGATCCATTCGTTGTAGTACTTCATAAGGACCGCTGTAGGGGGCTTCCAATGATTTTCGAATGCGGTCTGTCCTTACAAAGACATGTGTACAAGTTTGAAGTTCCTTAGGCATATATGAACTGTTTTGAGAGGGATGGAAAGTAGGAAGTTCTCTGAAGTCTAGTTCTTTCATATGTGCCATAAATTTCTTCATGAAGGAGTCCAAACTTTGCTTGTTGTTAGGGGCTGATTGAAGAATCTCCATAGGACAAAGAGGAGTTTTTCCTGTTACGGCTTCAAAAGATGAATAACCAGAGTCGTTGGGAATGCATCGAAGACTGAGAAGAATGATGGGTAAAGACAATAAACCAATTTTCTTTTCTTGCCATTAATGCTGTCTTGAGGGATCGATGAAATCATTCAATTTGAGAGTTTGCCTCAGGATGATAGGCTGAAGTTCGAAGGCGGTGGAAATCCTATCATGTGAGATAATTCAGTGAAGAATTCACTCAAATTGAAAAGGGCATGGTTTGTTACATATGAGAGCCTTGTCCCAGTAAGTGCTATGGTAGTAACAAAGAGGTGTGTCTTTTCTGCGAGAAGGGGTGGGAGCGCGCCTGTGTGGAGTACCGGAACTAGGAGGACGGTCAACAGGGCGAGAACGATCGTAAGATGAGATGGAAATAATAAGGGAATTAATGAAAGCCTGCAGGGAATCCATCCTGGCTTCAAGACTAGTAAACCGGGTGTGCAAGTCATGTACTAGACCTGACGGAGGTAGTTCGGATGCAGAAGCGATAATAGGATCTGTGGGAGCGGGCGCTGGAGGAAGGGTGGAAGAGACAGAAGCTGTAGTTGCAAGAGGAAAGTGGATAGCTGAAGAGTGATATGTATTAAAAATGCGATCAGCTATAGCAGCTAGCTCCTGAAGAGGGGTAGAAGGGGACGTAGCGGCAATTATACTTTGTGCGGAAGCAGGCATCTTTTTGAGGAAAAGCCCCCGAATAAGGAGGATCTCTGATTCAGACGGCGGGGCTCCCAATTGTCCCAGCAGGTGGGCCATGAGTTGGCGTGGGGTGCGGTCCCCCAGAGCCTCCTGGCTCAAGAGTTGGGTGATTCTGTCTTCCCTGGAGGTCGCGACCCTGCTCAGCAATAGCGCTTTCAAGTCTGTATAGGGGTCTTGGGACCTCTGAATTCCGGGCAGAGCGTCCCTAACTACACGCAAGACCTCCGGTGGGAGTAATGAGACTAGAGCCCTACATTTACTGTCGGAAGTGTAAGTTGCGGGACAAACGGCATCAAATTGTACTAACCATAAGTCAACATCGTCCGGAATGTACCGGGGGATATGAGGGAAAGGTTGAGGGGCGGAAGGTGGGTTAGGATGCGAACCATCACCATTCATAATGTTAAAAAATTAAAAAAAAAAAAAAAGTACAAATAAAAAGAACAAAAATATAGCAAATGCAAATCAAAAGTATGGGTACCGAAATATATATATATATATATATATATATATATATATATATATATATATATATATATATATATATATATATATATATATATATATATATATATATATATATATATATATATATATATATTTTTTTTTTTTTTTTTGAAAAATGAATAAAATAAAATAATCGCAAAAATACAGCGGCAATTATATCAAAATATATGGGTACCAAACAAAAAACAAAACATATATATATATATATATATATATATATATATATATATATATATATATATATATATATATATATATATATATATATATATATATATATATATATATATATATATATATATATATATATATATATATATGAAAATTATTGAAAATGTGAATATTTATATATATATATATATATATATATATATATATATATATATATATATATATATATATATATATATATATATATATATATATATATATATATATATATATATATATATATTATATATATATATATATTTGGATTAGTAATTTTTACTATCCGCGGATGCGGTTGCGGTTGCGGATATTCAATTGCGGATATCCGCAGATGCGGATGCGGATAGTTTAATTTTTAAGGAGTTTTTGCCATAGATTGTTGGAATTTTAAATATAATATCCAGAATCTATGTTACCTAGGTGTGGGACGGGGACCCAACTCTTGAACACCCCACCAACCTCTTTCCCCAACCTCCACCCATTTGGAAAAGGTTATATATATATATATATATATATATATATATATATATATATATATATATATATATATATATATATATATATATATATATATATATATATATATATATATATATATATATGGAGCGATACCAAAATTTTTACCGATACCGATACCGATACCGATACCTAATAATTCCCCGAAGCCGATACCCGATACCCGATACCTGAAAATATGCCGATACTTGCCGATACGATACCTAAAAATATACCAATACCGATACCGATACCGATACCGATACTTCCTATACAAAATTTTTTGCCGATACCGATACCGATACCGATACCGGTATCGGAAAAAATGCCGATACTTGCCGATACCGATACCGATACTTCACTCCATCCCTAATATATATATATATATATATATATATATATATATATATATATATATATATATATATATATATATATATATATATATATATATATATATATAGCCAGTAATTCAGTATTACCTTCACACTTCACAGTTTCACATATTCCATTTTCCATTTGAAGTTAATAATTGGTAAGTTATTTTTTAGAAATAAAAGCTTTTGGGCTCTTTCAGGTGAAAGTTTGGTTCGCTTTTCGTCGTAAATGAGGCCTGCTCCACTGAAAAGACGCTCACTAGCAACACTAGTTGAAGGACATGCTAAATAAGTCCTTGCCAGCTCAGAAAGAAAAGGAAAACTTTTGCTAATATCTCTTCACCAAACCAGTTGGTCTTCTATCTGCCTCCAAACGTGGGAGTTTCAGATAATTTTCAATAATCGATATTGTATCCTTTGACACTTCTGACTGTGATTCTTCATTGCTGCTGGAAGCTAGAAGATCTTTCATTGATTTAGCAATGCTTAAGCTAACAGATTTTGTTTCTTTTGTATCTGAGAGCTTTTGCTTTTTCTTGAAAGGCGTTATTTTAGCTGTTTCTATCATCTCATCGCATAAGCATCCTAATTTGATTTTAACATTCTGAGAAACAAGTGGTTTAAAAAATTTTGTTTTAAACCTAGGATCTAAAAAGGTTGCA
>SEYY01009880.1:10000-15000 GCA_009176605.1 Armadillidium nasatum
ATATATATATATATATATATATATATATATATATATATATATATATATATATATATATATATATATATATATATATATATGTATGTATATATATATATATAACACTATAACCGTGCAAAATTTTAGACAGTAAAATACCCCACAGGAAATAAAAACAAAACAATTAAAATTGGCGCAAGGCTTTCGAAGGGATAGCCACCCTTCCTCTTTCAGGCTCTGAAAGAGGAAAGGTGGCTCTCACTTCGAAAGCCTTGCTCCAATTTTAATTTTTTGTTTTTTCCTGTGGGGTATTTTACTGTCTATATATATATATATATATATATATATATATATATATATATATATATATATATATATATATATATATATATATATATATATATATATATATATATATATATATATATATATATATATATATATATATATATATATATATATATATATATATATATATATATATATATATATATATATATATATATATATATATATATATATATATATATATATATATATATATATAGATATATATTGATGTGTTTATGCTTCCACTACTTCTCTAACCAATTTCTTCACATGTTCTTACAAATTTACCAGCACTTACTCATACATTACCTTTTCTAACTAAACAAAAATGGCGAAACATAAAAAAGCCTCGGAGAGGCTTGAAGGGGCGGCATCCAAGCAATGCCCCTTTTCCACTCCTCTCCCCACAATCCCTTACGAGTTGGCGGACTCCGATGATGGGGATGGTGCCGCCAGAACCCGGCGTCCGGCTTGCTCCGGTGCATAGTCTTCTTTTTTTTCATAAATTTCTGCAACATTCGCGGTCTATTTTCTAATTTCCCCTTTGTCGAACACAATCTCTCTTCTTCTAAACCTCATCTCTTGTTTCTAACCGAAATTCAGGTGCTTGAGTGTGCTGACAGCAAACCTTTACTACTCAAAGGCGGATGTTGTGCATATGTGTGCAATGATGCTGTTTGTTCTCGCGTCTCTAATACGCAGTCTTCTGAATTCTCTACTTTCTGACTTAAGCTCTCATGCAGTTCTACTAATAAATTTATTTGTTATGTCTATTATATGATAATTCTATTGACTATCTATCTATCCTAAGTTTTTAGAATATTTAAACTCCAAATTCGAGCACATTCTCGCTTCTCCTTTCTCCCAAATAATCATTTTAGGTGATTTCAATGTTCACCACCATCTAGTTCTCATGATCCAGCTGGTGAACTCACGTACGAATTTTCTCTTAAAAACAATCTTGAGCAGCTGATACAACCCCCAATCCGTGTCCCTAACTGTCTTTGTGAGGAACACAACATACTTGATCTTTTCTTAACCTCTTATCCTTCTCCTTATTCTGTTAAAATCTTTCCTCCTCTTGGTTCATCCATCCGATCACCCTTCTTATCTCCGTTTCTTGTTATGTCTCTTCAAGTCTTCGCAAGAACACCCCCGGCATTCGGCGAGGAGACGTTTCTGGAGCTTCGGTATTCTTAACTGGTCTGACTTGCGGCTGCATTCTTTGATTTCCCATGGAATGTTTACTGTTTCCGTGGGAGGGGTCCGTCGGAGTGTGCAGAGCACATAACCGAGGTGATTCTCTCTGGCATGGAGGCGTACATTCAATTTTCTTTCCCTTCAACTAAACCCAACAAACCTTGGTTCAACTCTTCTTGCTCTCGCACTATCCGCCACAAGGATGCTGCTTCAGGATCCCATGCAACTTATATTTATTCCCGGAATCGTGCAAAATCTATTTTTCGTAACACTAAAAACTCTTTTCTCCGTTTAAAATGCAACAATATTTCTGGTTTTAATTCCTCACGCCCTTTCTGTCATTTTTCAAAAAATGTCAACTCTAACTTTGTTTCTTCCTCTTTCCCTCCTTTAGTATCTTCTGACGGTTCAACTGCCGTTTTGCCTCCTCTAAAGCTGAACTCTTCGATCAAACTTTTGCCTCTAATTCAACCTTAGATGATTTCGGAGCTGTTACTACTCCTTCAACCCCCTCCAACTCATTTATGCCTAAAATTGTAATTTCTTCTAAAGACGTCATTTCTGCTCTCTCTGAGTTTAACACTAAGAAGGTATGCTCTCCTGATGGTATTCCTCCTGTGGTTCTCAAAACTTGTTCTTCCGTGCCTGAACCATGCTTTGGTAAACTTCAACCTTCCCTTCCTGCTTCAAACGTACTCTCATTCAGCCTGTGCCGAAGAAGGGGTACCCTCTCAACCCTCTAACTACCGTGCTATTTCTTTAACGTCCGTTCTTTCTAAAGGTTTCAAATCTATCGTTAACAGTAGGGGCTCGTGCGACTCATCTTTCTACACAGTCTCATCCTTTCTCTATCCAACTCTCTGACAGCTGAGTTTAACCACTATGCTCAATCTTACATGTACTCTACTGGTAAAGTCTGGAACACACTCCCTTCATCTATTTTCCAAACATCCTATGACTTACCCTCAAACGACGTGTATAAGGTCGTGTCGGCCTTTAATCTAACCAGGCTCCCTCCTTTCCTCCTAACTCTGATTTAAATTTTAGTAGGCCACTGGCCTTTGCCCACCAGAGGTGAAATATATATATATATATATATATATATATATATATATATATATATATATATATATATATATATATATATATATATATATATATATATATATATATATATATATATATATATATATATATATATATATATATATATATATATATATATATATATATATATATATATATATATATATATATATATATATATATATATATATATATATATATATATATATATATATATATATATATATATATATATATATATATATATATATATATATATATATATATATATATATATATATATATATATATATATATATATATATATATATATATATATATATATATATATATATATATAAAAATATATATATATAAAATATAAAAAATTATATATTTATTTTTATTTTTCAATTAAGATGTTGGTATTAAAAAAATATGGAAAATTTTTTCAAAAAGAAGTAATTTTCAAAAATAAAAATTTTTAAAAATAATTTCACATCCAATTTAAGGCCAAAATTTTACACATAAAGAACTATAAACTCTTATAAACATTCTTTAAAAAGTACATTTAGTCTTAGAAATAAAGAAAACGCTTTCAATTATATATATATATATATATATATATATATATATATATATATATATATATATATATATATATATATATATATATATATATATATATATATATATATATATATATATATATATATATATATATATATATATATATATATATATATATATATAGTTGATAATTCTGTTTTTATATTAATTAAGGTCCATATATGGTTTTGCTGAAAAATTCTTTTCGATGATTGGCTGAAAAAACATTACTTGAATTTTCATCCCAAAAGTATGAAAAGGGATTTAAAAGTCTCGTTCCATTTTTGGGAATGAAAATTTTAGTTCTGAAGGTACCAATATTCACCTTTGGGACGGCTCATAATTGGGCGACTTACGCATTTTTGCATTCTTGTAAAATTTCACTAATATCAATAGTTTCCGAGGTCACAGACCTTCCATTTTTAAAAAAAAAAATTTTTTTGTAACCCTTTTAGTAGTTTGACTAATCAAGGACAGATTTTATGTAGCACTGTAGAAAAACCTTCTCTTAATAAATTAGTGTTAGATTTGTTAATATGTATCTCTAGAAAAAGGTTCTGACTCAAAAAAAGTTTGAGGGGAAATTTCCTTTTTTTTTTTAAATTTTTCAAAAAAATTTAAAAAAATATATTGGCTTTAATTCTTTTCTCTCAGATAAATTATTTAGATATAGTCTTTGTGCAGTGTTCGTGAAAGTTTGTACCAGATTGGTCAAGCGACAAGACCTGAGCCTCGAAAAACAACGTGTTGTGAAAAATTAAAATCTCTACAACTCCTTCTTTATTTTGTTTTAGCTTTTTTTCACTTGACCAGAACAGGCCAAACTTTTTTATAAACTCCATAAATACCTTTTCTTCAATTGATCTTTAAAAAGTTTTTGATAAATATTTTTAAAGAAAAGGTACCAGGAAAAATAATTTGGAAAAAATTTTGTGAAAATGAAAGTATTATAAAAATTTATGTCGATACTATTTTCACTGTATCTTATTTTGGCACTACATAAATTTTACTAAGAACTCAAAAATACGTATTTCGCACAATAATTAAAATTCCCAAAATTTGGTGGTTGCGCCTTTAAGATAAATATTTTATTCCAAAAAGAAAAAAGTGGAAAAATGTCCGCTCACCATTAATTATCTTTAGTAACAATTCAATTCGAATTCGGATTCGGATCCGTTTTTTATGGATTCGATTCGGATTCAAGGATTTCAAAAATGCTGCATTGAGATTCAAATTCGAACATTTCACACACACGCGGATTTGGATTCAAATTCAAAAGTTGCCGGATTAGCCCGTTACTGATATATATATATATATATATATATATATATATATATATATATATATATATATATATATATATATATATATATATATATATATATATATATATATATATATATATAGTATATATATATATATATATATATATATATATATATATATATATATATATATATATATATATATATATATATATATATATATATATATATATATATATATATGTATAGTATCGGATCATGTGATGAGAACTAAAAGCAAGGACGACAGGACTAGCCACCTGGCCTTGTAATTACTCTGCCAACGGCTTGCAACAACTCCAAAACCAGCATTTGAAACCATAGCTCAAAGAAGCACAATATTCTGGACATCTCTGGGGGAGAATGTTTAGAGATTAGTTGGAAACAGATGCTGGTCCTACTGAAAGGGTGAAAATTCTACCTGTGAATTTGGAAAAAACTCATGGACTGGCATTGAGACCAACGAGTCGAAATACATGATCTTTTAGAGAGTTCTGGGATGACTTTTAAGAG
>SEYY01009880.1:20000-21672 GCA_009176605.1 Armadillidium nasatum
ACGGAAAGAGGGAGGGGGACACTGATTGAGCCAGGTTGTTTCCTGAGCGCATAAGAAGATGTTGGCAAAGGTTGGGTCAAATGGTGATCTTATGGGCATTCCATCTATTTAGTCGTAATATGTATCGTTAAATGTAAGGATGGTATCATTAACTGCTAAGGATAAGAGTTGCTGGAGCAGAGGTCTGGTCAAGCCAAGGCTATCATGTTTACTAGACTCAGGGATGGTTTTGCAGATTTTTTTTAATAGGTATATTTGTGAATAAGTTGTTAATTTCAAAGCTAGTGATATAGCAGTTAGGGTAGTTTAAGGATTGAATATAATTTGCAAAAGTGAATGAATCGGGAAGTTTGTAGGAATTTTTTGTGAGATGATCAAGATAAGGGATAAGGAACTTACATATATTATATGAGGGAGTATTGATAGCATAAAGTTTGGTGCGAAGAGGCATCGATTTATGTATTTAAGGTTTGCCATATATTCTTAATAAAGTGATTATTACTGTGATGTCTTTATCAACATTGCTAGCATTATGGTTCATTATACGTATAAGGTTAACTATGAACAAACCTATTTCAACTATATATATATATATATATATATATATATATATATATATATATATATATATATATATATATATATATATATATATATATATATATATATATATATATATATATATATATATATATATTAGACCATTCATTTTCACTCCGTTGACCTTTGGCTCGTTGCGTTTCACTTTCTCATAGGGCATGAGTGGGCAACCTTTTTGAAAGTGCGTACCAAAATCGGCAGAATGTGAGAGAAAATTTTTCCACGTGACAACCAATTTTTTTAATACATATAACTTCAGTTATCAATACATATAAAACTTAACTAAATAATTTTTTTTTCTTTGTTTCTCCCTCCTGAAGGTTCTTTCACATTTATTTTCAAGACAATAAATCAAAATATAAGGCAAAGAAAGCACCACACAAAGGTACAGCTCGAATCAACTGACAGGTTCAGGTGCGCCGCAGCCGCTTTTATAGCCTAATGAGAAGCTGCCTTTAATTCTTTTCAGAAATAGGCTAGCTTGCACACGTCGGAACTCTGTTCCCGTTGGCTACGACGCTTAAAGATAATCATTAATCTATTATCTGTTACTTCATCTCCTATCTACTACTATGCCGATGATCCACCCAGCATTATTCCTTTCAATTCGCCCCTCCCAACAGCATTTAATATTTGGAAGGAGGGTAACCTTGGAGCAACTGACCTCTGATTTTTCTCGGATTTCAAATTCGGGCAGAGAAAACATGGTAGTTTTCAATGCCACTAAAACTCAATTTCTACATCTTTCTACTCGACAAAATCTTCCACACAATTATGATATCTTCTTCGAAAACACAACTCAAACCTTCATCTCTCCTTAATATTCTCGTTGTTTCTTTTTCTTGTGATCTCTCTTGGAAAGGTCACATTATTTCTGTCTCTAAACAAGCTTCTAAGAGGTTAGGTGTTCTGAGGTGCCTTCAGAATTGCTTCACTCCACACAAGTTGCTTGCTCTTTATAGGGGTGTTGTTCGCCCTTATATGGAGTATGCGTCACACATCTATGGTGGTTTCACTCATACAGCTATCTTTGAGGAGGTGGAGTCTAGGGCTTTTCGTCTTATCAACTCTT
>SEYY01009881.1:12500-24765 GCA_009176605.1 Armadillidium nasatum
TATATATATATAATATATATATATATATATATAATATATATATATATTTTTTACGAGTATATATATATATATAGTCTAACTATTATTATTATTTAATATTACTTCTAATTTCTAACTACTACTATGCTATTACTAACTACTACTAATAATAATAATAATTGAAATGACAACAGTAATAATTTATTTACAAAGTTGCTTAAACAAAGCAAAGATTTTTTTTTTTTTTTTTTTTTTTTTTTTTTAATAAAATTGAAAAAAAATAAAATAAAAGAAAAATAAAAAATAAAAAAAAAAAAAAAAAAAAAAAAAAAAAAAAAAAGTTGGAAAAAAGTTTTTGAATATTTTTTAAAAAAGACTTAAGAAATTAACGATTAATAATAATAATTTAATAATAATAATAATAATAATATAATAATAATAATAATAATAATAATAATAATAATAATAATAAATAATAAAGATAAAAATAATAATAATTATGAATAAAAATAATAATAAATTATGATAAAAATAATAATAATAATAATAATAATAATAATAATAATAATAATAATAATAATAATAATAATAATAATAATAAAAATAATAAATATAAAAATAAGAATAATAATAATAATAATAATATATATATATATATATATATATATATATATATATATATATATATATATATATATATATATATATATATATATATATATATATATATATATATATATATATATATATATATATATATATATATATATATATATATATATATATATATATATATATATATATATATATATATGCTCTCCCGAGGTGATAAGATTAAATCCTATTGGATATATGGCATGTTAAGGGTACTTCCCATTTCATTCCTGTGCCCAATTGTACCCACCTTTTCGCGCTCATCTTCACTTTCTTCTACACGGAGTAGGCTTTCTTTTCACACAAAATAAACACTATTACAGACAACAATTTCTTTAAAAAAAATAAAATAATTATGGCATCCTCAACAGAAGACTCTGAAAAGCCCAGAGGGGCGGCATCCTAAAATAGCCCTTTACCCACCTTTCCCTATCACCACTTGGGAGTTGGTGGCTTTCGTTGATGGGGTTGGCGCCATCAAGATTTTGCAGTCGGCTGTTCCTGATGCACGTTCTGTTTTTTTCTTTTTTTTCATTAATTTCTACAACATTCGCAGTCTTCAATGCAATTTTCACTTTGTTGAATATCACCTCTCTTCTTCTAGACCTCACCTCTTATTCTTGACCGAAACTCAGATGTTTAAGTGTTCTGATAGCAAACCATTTTCTGTTTCCTTCTATTTTCCTTTTTCTCAATTTTCAACCAAAGTCAGTTGTTGTGCATTCGTGTACAACGACGTTGTTTGTTCTCGTGTCTCTAATTTGGAGTCTTCTGAATTTTACACTTTGTGGCTTAAGCTCTCTTGCTATTCTGCGACAAAATTTATTTGATCTGTTTATTTATCTCCTAATTCTACTGACTATCCAAAATTCTTTAACTATTTAAACTCCAAAATAGAGCACATTCTCTCTTCTTCTCCTTTCTCTGAAATCATCATATTAGGTGATTTCAATGTTCACCACCGCCAATGGCTTTCTTCTAGTTCTCATGATACAGATGGTGAAAATGCCTTCCATTTCGCTATCCACAACGACCATGAGCAGTTGGTGCACCTCCCTATTCGTATTCGAGAGATGTACCCAACATTCTAAGCCGTTTTATAACTTCTAATCATCCTCCTTATATTGTTAAACTCTATGTACTTCTGGGTTCCTCTGATCACCTTCTTATCTCTGTATCCGTTTTCTAACTTTTTCAAGTCTTCCAAAGGAAAGACCCCCTCCTATTGCGAGGAAATGCTTGTAGCATTTCGGTGGTGCAAGCTGATGGAATTTGCTGACGTAAATCTTTGATTTTCCATGAATTATATTATTATTGCTTCCGTGGAAGGAGGACCTCACTTGGAATTGAAAATGCTCTGAGGTTAGCATGAAGGCGTACATTCCATATTCTTTCACTTCTACTAAACATAACAAACCTTGGTTTAACTCTTCTTATTTTCGATATAGGCCATAGAAAACATAGTGGTTTTCAATGCCTCAAAAACTCAATTCCTCCATCTCTCTACTCTAAACACAAGCATGATATCTTCTTCGAAAGAACACAACTCAAACATTTATCTATCCTAAATTTTCTCGACGTTTCTTTTTTTGTGATCTTTCCTGGAATGATCACATTCTTTCCCTTTCTAAACAAGCTTCTAAGTGGTTGGGTGTTTTGAGGTGCCTTCGTAATTTTTTCACGCCTTCACAGTTATTTGCTCTTGATAGGGGCGTTATTCGACCCTGTATGGAGTCGCCTCTCACATCTAGGGTTATTTCACTCATACAGCTCTCCTTGAAAAGGTGGAGTGTAGGACCTTTCATCTTTTCGACTCTCCCACTCTGAATAATTCTCCCCAGTATCATTCTGCTCTTCAAATTGTTGAGGCCCACTCTCTCTCTCTATACTATCTTTATTACAACGGACATTACTCTTCTGAAGTCTCCCATTGCATACCTCCTCTACAGAGAATATCTTGTGCAACACGCCTCACTACGTATTCTCATTATTCCCTTTTTCAATGTCCCCAACTTCCTTTGACTTGCACACTTTCAAACGCCGTGCATCGCGACATGTCTTCCTTTAACGACCAAGATCTGTTATTTTCCCAACTCCAGCAGAGCTTGGTATACCTCTGACCTTTGCTCACCGGAGGATATATATATATATATATATATATATATATATATATATATATATATATAATATATATATATATATATATATATATATATATATATATATATTATATATATATATATATATATATATATAAATGTGAAATTAAAGGTGAATGAAAATTTAATTTCCTAAAAAAAACTTTGTCATCCAAAACGTAAAAAAAAAAAAAAAAATTCTTATTAATAAAATCTTATAATTTTTTTCCTTTCTCTTTTTGAAAAAAAAAATCAATTTAAGATTGATAAAATTGGAAAGGCGAATAAAAAAAAAAAAAATAAAAAAAAAAAAAAAATAAAAAAAAAAAATAAAAAAAAAAAAAAAAAAAAAAAAATAAAAAAAAAAAAAAAAAAAAATTATATATATATATATATATAATATATATATATATATATATATATATATATATATATATATATATATATATATATATATATATATATATATATATATATATATATATAATATATATATATATATATATTTTTATTTCGCCTCCGGTGGGCAAAGGCCAGAGCCCTACTAACATTAAGCGGAGAAAGGAGTTTTTAGTGTTACGGAGAATAGATTTTGCATGATTCCGGGATGAAATATAAGTTGCATGAGTTTCAGGAGTTTGAAGACGACGGTAATCCCTGAAGGCAGCATCCCTGCGGCGGATAGCACGGGAACAGGCAGAGTTTAACCAAGGTTTGTTAGGTTTAGTAGAAGGGAAAGAATATGGAATGTACGCCTCCATGCCAGAGAGAATCACCTCGGTTATGCGCTCTGCACACTCAGAGGGACCCCTCCCACGGAAACAGTAATCATTCCATGGAAAATCAGAAAAGTACGACCGCAAGTCAGACCAGTTAGTGGCACCGAAATGCCAGAAACGTCTCCTCGCCCAAGGCGGGGGCCGTTCTTGCGGAAGACTTGAAGAGATAGGACAAGATACAGAGATAAGAAGGTGATCGGATGAACCCAGAGGAGGAAAGAGTTTAACAGTGTAAGGATTAGAAGTTAGGAAAAGATCAAGTATGTTAGTTCATCACCAAAGTGATTAGGGATACTGGTAGGGAGATGCACCAACTGCTCAAGGTTGTTCTGGATAGAAAATTGGAAGGCGAGTTCACCAGCTGGATCGTGAGAACTAGATGAAAGCCATTGGCGGTGGTGAACATTGAAATCACCTAATATGATGATTTCGGAGAAAGGAGAAGAAGAAAGAATGTGTTCTATTTTGGAGTTAAGATAGTCGAAGAATTTTGGATAGTCTGTAGAGTTAGGGGATAAGTAGACAAAACAGATAAATTTAGTTGTAGAGTTGCAAGAAAGTTTAAGCCATAAAGTAGAGAAATCAGAAGACTCCAAATTAGAGACACGAGAACAGACAACATCATTGCGTACATATGCGATACATCCGCCTTTGGCTGAAAATTGAGGATAGAGACAATAGGAGGAAGCGGAGTAGGGTTTGCTGTCAGAGCACTCAGACACCTGAGTTTCGGTTAAGAATAAGAGATGAGGTCTAGAAGAAGAGAGGTGGTGTTCGACAAAGTGGAGAATTAGTAAAGAGACTACGAATGTTGCAGAAGTTAATGAAAAAGGAAGATCGTGCATCAGGGCAAGTCGGCGTAGAGGTCTTGGTGGCACCAACCCCATCACCGGAGGCCACCAACTCCCAAGTAGTGATGGGGGAAGGAGTGGATGAGGGGCATTCTTTGGATGCCGCACCTCGTAGCATCTCCGAGGCAGTTCTATGTTTCGCCATTTTTGTGTTATTTTAAAGGTAATGTAGGAGTAAGCGCTTGTAAATTTGTAGGAACGTGAGAAGGGAGTTGAGGGAAGGAAAAGTGGGAGCATAGACACTCCCATGTGGGACGAGGGTACACTAGAGACCTTCTGAGTAGGTGAAACGCGAAAAGGAACGAACCAAAGGGCAACGGAGTGAAACGGGATGGTCTAGCCCACCCTATCACTCCGCGGTTAAGCCCAATGGGGGGTACTTTCATCGCTTCGGACGGCGCTACGTCCTCCCCCTATATATATATATATATATATATATATATATATATATATATATATATATATATATATATATATATATATATATATATATATATATATATATATAATATATGGAAAATACGAACCGGAAACACTTATAAGAGTGCTTGAAAAAATATTTATCCTAATAAATGTTATATAAAATAAAAGCTGAAATTTAATATAAGTACTCTATAAAATGATTTATATCTCGTAAGATGCGTTTGTCGCGCATGGAAAAATGTCAAATAAACCTTAAGGATATTAATGGATGTTACGATGTCATAAAAAATAGAACCCTGATATAAATATGCACAAAAATGATATTTCTCTTAAAGATGGTTGAATTTGCGCGAAACAGATCTAATAAACTTTAAGTGTATTTTATGAATCTAATAAAAATTGATCTTTAATAATAGTAGTCTATAAAAGTGATTTAGATCTCATAGGTATGTGTAGTGAGCTTGTAAAAGATCTGATAAACTATGTGAATATATGGATGATCTCATAGGTATGTGTAGTGCGCTTGTAAAAGATCTAATACACTATGTGGATACATGGATGATCTCATAGGTGTGTGTATTGAGCTTGTAAAAGATCTGATAAACTATGTGAATATATGGATGATCTCATAGGTATGTGTAGTGCGCTTGTAAAAGATCTAATATACTATGTGGATATATGGATGATCTCATAAGCATATGTAGCGCACTTGTAAAAGATCTAATAAACTATGTGGATGTGTGGATGATCTTAAATGCATGTGTAGTACGCTTTTTAAAAGATCTGATAAACTATGTGGATATATGAATGTTTACATTTATTGTGTAAATCACGTGCATTAAATTGGTCTAATGAACACTAAAGACATTAAATGTGTCTTATAAAAGCGGAACACTGAAATGCGTATTCATGATGACTTTGGTCTCATAAACATGCATGTGATGCATTTTTCTCATAAATATGTGTGGATTGCCTGAAAATGATCTAATGTACTTCGGAAGACATAATTTTAAATGCAATAAAATTAAACACAAGGAAGGATTTGAATTACTCTTATTATTACTTTTATTACTTCGTAAACGCAAGGAGTAAATTTTCTAATGGTATAATTAAAACTGGTCAAATATTATCATTGATGATTATTTTTTTTAAAGATCTGCGATATCGTATCACTGGAAATGATTAATCGATAAAGAGGAAGCAAGAGTTATAAATGTATATACTTAAAAACATGAATGATTTATATAGAGTTTGAACACTTGAAATAAGTATTTTATGAGTAAACATGAAGCTCATGTAATAAATCTTTAAAAAAAAAAAAAAAAAAAAATAAAGAAATAATTTTTTTTTTTTAAAATTATGAAATAAAAAAAAATTGAAAGAAAATTTTTCGAAAAAATAAAAAAAATAAAAAAAAAATAAATAAAAAATAAAAAAAAAAAATTGAAAAAAAAGAATAAAAAAATTGAAAACATTTTTAATAAATAAATAAAAAATAGTCTCATAAACTCTGAAGATAATCGCACATATCACATAAATATAAAACACCAAAATGTGAAAAATGATAAAAACAAATTCACTCACGATTGTGTAAGACAATACATAAAATTTATAAACATAAAATAAAAACTAGCCTCATAAGTTCACTGCAAAAATAGTCCCAACGAATCGTTTGGACAAATGGCAAAAATATCACAGTAAAATTTTTAATAGAGAAAAAGACATGTTAAGCCTAAGAAAGTCGCTTCACCGATTTATTTTCTAATCAGAAAATAACTAAAAAAAATTTGTTGTGACATTTTTACCACTTGTCCCAACGATTCGTTAGGACAATTTTTGCAATGTTCTTTAAAATGATGACACTGATTATATGAACGTGAAATAAAGAAATACGTCACGTAAATGTTTAAATTTATATCTTAAACAACAACAACAACAGCAAAAATAATAATAATAATAATAATAAATAATAATAATAATAATAATAATAATAATAATATTTAGAACTTAAAACATACAACGAAGGAAAGAGTGTCATTAAATCTTAAAATGATATGAAAATGGAACTCAGAAAACAATATATTATATATATATATATATATATATATATATATATATATATATATATATATATATATATATATATATATATATATATATATATATATATATATATATATATATATATATATATAATATATATATATATATATATATATATATTATAATAGATATTAGAAAGTTGATATGAACGTGAAAGTAGGGCATCTGAATTAATAACTTCCTTTGCCTGACCCAATTCCTTATTCTACAACTGAGAAGTCAGAACCCTCTTATCCTTCGAAAAAAAAAAAATGTCACAATAAAATTTTATTATTTTTATTTTTTTTTATTTTTTTTTTTTTTTTTGTTTCCTTTTTTTTTTTTTTTTTTTTTCTTTTTTTTTTTTTTTTTGTCTTCAGCTCCGAAGTTTCGAGGGGAAGACAATATTGAAAGATGAAATCAAGCTAAATTCATGACAGGGCAAAAAAAGGGGAAAGAATCTTTGAGGATTTGCAATAAATCTTTAAAATTTTGTAAAGTTATACTGTGGTCTTGAGAGTCTCTATAATCGGCTTTGGAAAATCCTATATCAGCAAATAAAGAAGGGGTGCATTGTCTGCAAAATAAATTTTATGTGGACATTGACAACTCCAGACTTGTCCGCTGTGTTGCTTCCTTCTTTTCAGCCATCTCTGTTTTGTGGAATTCTCTCCCATCTTCTGAATTTCCTGCCGAATTTAATCTCAATTACTTTAAAGTTTTCTTATTCTTTCATTTCTATAACACCCCCTCCTTGAAGAGGGCTCTGCCCGTGAGTGGTGGTAATGTGTAAAAAAAAAAATAGATTACATAAAAATAAATAAAATCCATAAAATGAAAAGAAATGAAATAAATCACATAAACGTGAAAGAAATTAAATATAGCACAAAAATGAAAGAAAATAAGAGAACGTGAAAGAAATTATGAGTGTGTTCCATGAAATCAACCGTGACGCACTCAGTTGCAGCGAAAATATTTTGCAGATTCTTTGATTTTCGTGGGACACTTCGCTGTAGCAATTAACACGTGATCTATATAACCAAAAGTAAATATATTTTAAAATCTAATTTAATCAGTCATTTAATTAATTTAAGCAATCACTTAATTTAATTAATATCATAAGGGTCATATGTAATAATATAAGATCACGTGTGAGTCAAAGGAAGATTTTAATAAGACTTTGGCGGCCACCATGATTAAAAACATTGGAACCAACGAGATTCCGAATAATTGAAAATTATTCATTTGTTTCATTTAAAACAAATTAATGATCCGAAAATGGTTAAATAATTATACGTAATAATTTGTAAACAAGTTGACCTTACTTCTCCAGGTTTGTTTACATCATGTGACCATTCAAGATTGTGGGAACGAAAATTGAAGATACATATTTCTATCTTCAATTTTACTGCAGCAAAACTCGTGGGACACGATTTATGGGATACTTCTCTTTAGTAATCTTCAAGATCTTTAAATAATCTTTGACAAATATGGAAAAAAAAGGAAATAAATCATATAAACTTGAAAGAAATTAAATATAAAAAAAATGAAAGAAAAGAAAGAAAAAAAAACGCGAAAGAAATTTTCACAAAAAATAAAAGAAATGAAATGAATAACATAAACGTGAAAGAAATTAAATAGATTACAATAAAAATTGAAATAATTCACTAATACGTGAACTAAATTAAATAGAACACATAAAAGTGAAGGAAATTAATTATATCACAAAAACGTTATTAAAATTTAATAGATCACATAGCTGAAAGAAATTAAACAGATCACAAACATGAAATAAAAATGCCACATAAACGTGAATGAAATTAAATAGATCATAAAAGAATGAAAGAAATTAAAGAAATTAAATAGATCACAAACGTGAAAGAAATTATTTTAAATAGTTCATAAAAGAATGAAAGAAATTAGAGAAATTAAATAGATTACAAACGTGAAAGAAATTATATTAAATAGTTCATAAAAGAATGAAAAAAATTAAAGAAATTAAATAGGTCACAAACGTGAAAGAAATTATATTAAGTACATCATATAAGGATGAAAGAAATTTGAAAAATTAAATAAAACTAAAACGTGAAAGAAATTATATAAAATAGATCACAAACTTGAATTAAACAAAATAGATCACATAAACGTGAAAGAAATTATATTAAATTAAATAGATTACAAACGTGAATGAAATTATATTAAATAGATCGCATTAACATGAATGAAATTAAATACATAAAAAATTGAAATAAGTTAAAAATATCACATAAACATGAAAAAAATTAAACACATTACTTAAACATAAAACAAAAAATAAACAAGCGCGAAAGAAATTAAATATATAAAAAAATATGAAATAAATAAATATATCACATAAACGTGAAAGAAATTAAATATATAAAAAAAATATGAAATAAATAAAATATATCACATAAACGTGAAAGAAATTAAATGTATAAGAAAAATATGAAATAAATAAAATTGATCACATAAACGTGGAAGAAATTAAATATATATAACAAAAATGTGAAATAAATAAAATGCATCACGTGGGCATGAAAGAAATTAAATATATAAAAATTGAAATAAGTTAAATATATCACATAAGCATGAAAAAAATTAAATATAAAAAAAATATGAAATAAATAAAATATATCACATAAACGTGAAAGAAATTAAATATATAAAAAAATATGAAATAAATAAAATAGATCACGTAAACGTGAAAGAAATTAAATACATTATAAAAAAAAAAAAAAAAAAAAAAGAAAGATGATTAAATATTACAAGCATGAAAGAAATTAAATTATATTCACATAAAAGTGAAAATGAAATACATCACAAACAGAAATCAATACATTACATAATCGCAGATAATAAATAAAAAATAAATTTAAAAATAATAAATTAATTGATAATAAATTAATAAATAACTAAATAAAATAATAAATAAGTAAATAAATGAATAATAAACAAATAAATTTTAAAAATAAATAAATTAATAAATCAGTAAATTAATAAATAACCTAATAAATTAATCATAAATAAATAAATAAATTAATAATAATTAACAAATAACTAAATAAATTAATAATAAATAAATAAATTAATTAACAAATAAATAAATTAATAAATAACTAAATAAATTAATAAGAAATACATAAACAAATTTAAAAAATTAAATTAATGATAAATTAATAAATGAATTAATTATAAAGAGCTAAATAAATTAATAATAAATAAGTAAATAAATAAATTGAATTTAAAAAAAAATAAATAAATTATAAATTAATAAACAAATAATTTAATAAATAACTAAATAAACTAAACAAATAAATAAATAAAATCAAAAAATAAATAATATTAATAAATTAAAAAATAAATTAAGTAATACAGAACTAAATACATTTAAAAAAAAATAAATTAATTAACAAATTAATAAGTAACTAAATAATTTAATAATAATCAAATAAAAATAAATAAAATAATAATAAATTAATAAATAAATAAGTTAATAACTAAATAAATTAATAATAAATAAATTAAGTAATTAATAACATTAATAAATAAATAAATAAATTAATACTAAACAAATAAAAAAATTATTTTATAAAAAACGTAAAATAATTAAATAAATTAAAATAAAAAATATAAATGTGAAAGAAATTAAATAAATCTCAAGCACAAAAAATTTAAATTTATTTTAATAATAATGAAAAAAATTATATAAATCAAATAAATGTGAATTAAATTAAATTAGGTTATATAAAAGTAAAGAAAATATATATATGATATTTTAAGATCATTTATATATATATATATATATATATATATATATATATATATATATATATATATATATATATATATATATATATATATATATATATATATATATATATATATATATATATATATATATATATATATATATATATATATATATATTATTACTATTTTTATAGGCTAATGAATAAAAGATCAAAGAATTTAGAATACGACAATGAACTCTGATTGGCTTTCAAATGGGTTTTCCTTTTTTTTTTTACTAGTCTTTACAGCACATTTAACGGTAAACTTTACTTTGAATTTATAAGTATGATTTCAATAATGATTAATGTAATTGCTATTTCACTATTTTAATGTTGCTAATTATTATATATACAGTAAATACTACTACTACTACTAATAATAATAAGAGCAATAATAATAATAATAATGATAATAATAAGAATAATAATAACAATAATAATAATAATGATAATAAGGAAAATTATAATAATAATAATGATAATAAAGATAATAATAATAATAATAATAATAATAATAATAATAATAATAATAATAATAATAATAATAATTGAATAAATAAGCATAATAATAATAATAATAGCAATAATAATAATAATAATAATAATAATAATAATAATAATAATAATAATAATAATAATAATAATAATAATAATAATAATAATAATAATAATAATAATAATAATAATAATAATAATAATATAATAATAATAATAATAATAATAATATAAATAAAAGAAATAAAATAATTAGAAATAAAAATATAATAAAGTTGGAAATAAGTTTTTGAATATTTTTTAATTAATAGACTTAAGAAATTAACGATTAATAATAATAATTATAATAATAATAATAATAATAATAATAATAATAATAATAATAATAATAATAATAATAATAATAATAATAATAATAATAATAATAATAATAATAATAAATAATAATAATAAAATAATAATAATAATAAAAATAATAATAATAATAATAATAATAATAATAATAATAATAATAATAATAATAATAATAATAATAATAACAATAATAATAATAATAATAATAATAATAATAATAATAATAATAATAATAATAATAATAATAATAATAATAATAATAATAACTTTTAAACTATCAAATGCAATTTAAAGTAATAAAGAATAATAATAATTTATGAAGTTTGTTTGCAGATATTATAATATGTGCTTTTATTTAAAAATTATATATTCGTGTAATAAGTCAGACCTGTCTTACACTAGCTCCTCCTTTTTTTTGTGTGTGTGTGTGTGTTAGTCTCCGCACACTTTTGCTTCGAATTTGAGAAACATGAATTTTTTTTGGTCATTTTCGGACAACTTTTTTTTTTAATTTTAGTTTAAATTAAAAATTATTTTTATTCTGTTTTATATATAAATAAATATTGTAAAGGGGGAAAAAATCTTTTTTTTTGCTATTTCTGAAATTCTGAATGTGCTTCATACAAAAATGATGCTAAATGTACGGCTAATCTAAATTGGAGTTTGGGATCGCGGAGTTGGTAAATTTTGGGAATATT
>SEYY01009882.1:5000-12500 GCA_009176605.1 Armadillidium nasatum
GAAGGCAAGACCGAAGTTGTGCCGTCGGAAGATACAAAAGGAGGGAAAGAGGAAGAAACAAAGTTGTATTGACATATTTTTGCAAAATGCCAGTAAGGGTGGGAGGAAGAGGAACCAGAAAGTTTGCCTTTTCTACTGGAGAAGAGAGTTTTTGATGTTACGAAGAATAGATATATACGATTCTGGAATGAAATATAAGTTGCATGCTTTACTAGAATTTAAAAACGACGATAATTTATGAAGGAAGTAAGTACTCTTGAGGAAAATAGAATTAGAACAAGCTGTTTTTTTATTATTTTTTTAATCATGGATTGTTTGGTTTAGTTGAATAGAATGAATATGGAATATGCTCCTCCATGCCAGAGAGAATCACTCCTGAGAGACTCCTCCCTCCGAAGTAATAATCATTCCATGAGAAATAAAAAGTACGAACAGTTTGAATAACCGAAACGATACAAACGTTTCCTCGCAATAGTCACGGACAAGGAAATAGAAGAGGATACAGATATAAGGTGTTCGAATGAGTTCAGAGGTGGAAAGAGTCCAACAGTGTAAGGAGAGGGATTACAAGTAGAGAAAAAGGTCTAGAATGTAGAGTTCATCCCCAAGGAGATCAAAGAGGTGAGTAGGGAGTTGCACTTTCTGTTTAAGGTCAATCTGAATCGAAAATGGAAAGCAAGTTCACCTGATGTATTCTGACAACTAGAAGAAAGCCATTGGTGGTGGTGAACATTGAAATCTATTAAAATTTCTTCAATTAATCGGCAATCAAATGCTAATGATTGTTTCAACGCTTTCTCCCCTTTTCTGCATTCACGTCGTTTAACAGAAGTTTGACGATTGCATTACGTCCATGAATATTTGATCTATGAGGTTCCCTCCCCATTGATTTTGTGCCAAAAGGGTTTGCAAACCTGGTACTCAACTAAGAAGTAACTTTTGCAGTTGTTATTTTCTTATTTTTTGTCATAATCCAACCCAAAGCTTCTCTGTCTCTGTCATCCAATTTCAACTTACGTCCATGCTGTTCGTTTACCAGATAATATTTTTTCTGGAAGCCCAATATGATCTCATAATCTGGACACAGTACTTCAACATACATCAATAACCCCACCACTTTTCACAGACGCATCTGCTAGGTGAACACTAATAATTTGTCATCTTTGAAACTCTGTAAGCCCAGGTATATCTAACTTGTATCCGCACAGAATGTTGACCACAAAGAAACTATTATACGTAGCACACGAGCGCCTGTGGCACCCTCTTCTAGTTTTGGGTAGTCGACGTGTCATATTTAACGCATTTTTTCTTTCTACGGTTCCTATATTTTTGGCAAACCCTTTACACACACACACACACACACCCATATATATATATATAATATATATATAATATATATATATATATATATATATATATATATATATATATAATATATATATATATATATATATATATATGAGTAAAAGGTACGAGTAAGCACATTTTCTACCATAGTATTTGCCTAGAGTAAGCCCTATAATCAAAGGAAACAGTTATAGCCTTTGACAAGACGAAGTTACGCGCCAGTGCTAGTTTATTCCAACGAGTTGCATTTTCAGTACCATTTTTTTAAAGGCAAATATTAGATTGTTGAGACTTATTCAAATTTTTTTTTTTATTAATTTTTTTTACACATCACCACCGCTCATGGGCAGAGCCCCATTTAAGGTGGGGGTGCAAATCATCCAGAAGTGACAAAGAGTCTGCTAAATACACAAAGATCAAAAATCCACTCTTTACGAAATATCATCAGTTATGATGTGATAGAAAAACATAAAATCGAAATAATATATTTTTTTTTTTTAGATATATTTTAATCGATTAAATCGAAAGTATGCAGATATTTACCGATACTAATATTCCATTTATATCTATAAAAGGCAGGCTTTTATCGATATTTTTCTAATCGAATGTAATAGAAAGAAGACATTTTTTTTATCGATAATTACTAATCGTTTATACCTGAAATAATAACAGAATTATATCGATATGTATTAAATCGATATATCGTAGACAGCTATAAATTATTGAGGAAGAAATATAACACCTTTAATCTATTGATTGTGAGAGAAAAATACAATAACTGCTATTTCTGTTTCAATGAATATATATTAATCAATCTCCCTTGTCAGATTTTCAGATTTTCTGAATAAATCTGCATTTATACAGATTTTCTGTATCAAAAAATACTAAATAAAAAGAATATACCTTTTTGTCATTATATCTAAAAATTGCTGAATATGCATTTTATCATTTTTAGAAAATGAATTGGAGGTCTTTGACTTACGAAAGACTTTTATTAATATTTTTTACGATATTGTCCGCCATTTTTATTAACGGTATTTTACCTTTTTACATTTTACGAATTAGTTTTTTTTTACTCCATCATTTCTTGTAAGTGACAGAAGCGATCCAACAATTTATTATCTAGTGCTTCATTACGTAATATTTTCATTTTTATTTTTAAGTCATCTCTCTTTTAAGGTGATCAATAATATTATTATCTTACCTTAAACAAATGCATATTGTAATATTGGAAGATGTAAGAGAGAGAGAGAGAGAGAGAGAGAGAGAGAGAGAGAGAGAGAGAGAGAGAGAGAGAGAGAGAGAGAGAGAGAGAGAGAGAGAGAGAGAGAGAGAGATAGAGAGATAGATAGATAGATAGATAGATAGAGATAGAAAAGAGAGATAGATAGATAGATAGATAGATAGATAGATAGATAGAGAGAGAGAGAGGGAGGTAAATGAGTCACATATGTCCATTCTGAAAAGACCATAGAGTAAATTAAAACAAAGAACAAAAATAAAAAAAAAGAAGAAAAAAAAAAATACTTTCCAAAATACAAATTGAGGAAGCTCAAAAAGATCGATAAACATGATTAAATGAAATAAAAAGAAAAAGGAAAACGAACGAAATAAGAAAACTTTCACTAATTACGAAATATTTCGGAAATAAATGAAAAGAAACATATAAAAGAGTGCCTCAAAGCACACTTAAGGGCCAGAGTGCCAGAGTGCCATAGAACCATTGGGCTGTTGAACTAATTCTTTTTCTACTATATCCTTTCAAGGAAGAAGAGGTGTGAATATATATATATATATATATATATATATATATATATATATATATATATATATATATATATATATATATATATATATATATATATATATATATATATATATATATATATATATATATATATTTATATATTATTGATAATAGTAATAATAATAAAAAATAAAATAAAAATCTATATACACTTTATACTTCAAGTAAAGACTGTCAATTTTTCAATGCCATTTGAAATACTAAAATATTATCTAGTTTAAAGTGGTTTTTCGCATTATTATTATTATTATTATTATTATTATTATTATTATTATTATTATTATTATTATTATTATTATTATTATTATTGACTTTAATTTAAAATTAACAGTAAATAAGGAATATCTTAGGTATATAATTTTAAACGTTGAAAAGAAAATTAAAGGATATAAAGTATTGGAAAAAAAGTAGCTCCACACCTTTTTTTAGAAACTCTACTATCTGGTTTCAAACAATTTAGGTACTGCAAATTGTTCATAAACTTGTGTAATTTTATAGTTATTTCAACAGCATTACTATAAATAACATGTAGGAGGAATAAAATTTTCTTTTTAATTTTTACAAGCATTAATTTTAAAAATACTAAAATTTCTCTCACAGGGAAAAACATTTCCTGGAAATAAGGAATTAAATAAATAAAAAAATTAAAAAAAATAATAATGCGCTTCTTTTTACTATGACGTCACAAGCGTTCGATTTCTAATATTTAATATGTTGCTCAGTCTAGCGCGTAATATGCCAATACAGTAAAGTTTAATAATTTTACGAATCGGCTTTTGATGCAAGTGTTTATTAATTTATGACATGGCCAATAATTTTAATGATGTGGAAAAGTCCGTCATATTCAACTTATTTAATTTGTAGTAATAAAAGCGGGTGTATTAATATTTAATAAAAACATGAATTTTGAAAATAAATTTTACTCACTATTTCATAAAATGTTGCATCATAACACGAATGGCATTTGAAACTAATCTTAAACCTTTTCAATCCTTTTCATTTTTTTTTTTAATTAAAATAATTTAAATTAGAATTCGAACATAATTAATCCACAAGAAAATAGTATTTAACATTTATTAAAGAGATTTCAGTGTGAACGTGAACCATAGCCAAAACCGTTTAACTTTAATAAAATACTTCTAAAATTTGAAATTTCTTTAAAAGGTCAGAAAGCAAAAGACTCATCTATATAAACAGAAGAGAGAGAAAAAACAGGCTGTTATCAAGAAACACTACGTTTGTAAGTGTATGAAAATGGTAAAATGAAAGAAAGCAGATTGTTCCAGAATTTACCAGTAAGTAGAGTTCGTATAAAAATGAATACTCTGGAATTTTGAAACAAAAGATTGAGCGAAGATTTCAGCTTTAGCAGAAGACAGGACGACAGAACGGAAGAAGATACTAGAGGAGAAAAAGAAGAAGAAGAAGAAAAAGAAGGAGAAGCAGCAAAATTAGAGTTGATATTTTTAGCAAAACGCCAGAAAGGGCGTGAGAAAAGGAAACCAGGAAGATTATTACATTTTCTACGTAGAAAAGACCTTTTAGTGTTGCGGAGAATAGATTTTGCACGATTGTAGGATAAAATAAAAGTTGTATTACGGTTTTCGGAAGTTTGAAACTGAATGAAGTATAAAACAAGCGCGTGCGCGCGCGCGCGTACACACACACACACACACACACACACACACACACACATATATATATTATATATATATATATATATATATATATATATATATATATATATATATATATATATATATATATATGGCAGTTCTCTCTTGCGTTTAGCCCGCCCACTTATTGGGTATTAAGTACATCTGCGGAATGCTTACTAGGTGGGATCAAAGTCAGCATCCGTGATAGGTCTGGCCAGCCAGGGGATGTTTGCTGTCGGCCAGTGAACCCCTTGGTTCACCCTCGAATGAACCTACTGATAGGGATAATAACCCTTCCTATGGTGGATATTGAATTTTGATTATATATATATATATATATATATATATATATATATATATATATATATATATATATATATATATATATATATATATATATATATATATATATATCGTCGCTGTGAAATCAAACCGGCATATCTGCAAAATTCATATTTTCACCTGAGTGCTTTAAAGTTTACGCAAATTGGCTTTTTACATGTAAATGCATACCGGCCCAAAGCCATCTGACGGATGTTTATTCAACTATACGATATGCAGGTTCGACATAAAAATAGACGGGAAAAAAAGAAATCTTTTGACACCAACAACTCAAAAACTCAATTTTTCGCAGATATGCCGGTTTGATTTCACAGCGACATAATATATATATATATATATATATATATATATATATATATATATATATATATATATATATATATATTATATATATATATATATATATATATATATATATATATATATATATATATATATATATATATATATATATATATATAATATATATATTATATATATATATATATATATATATATATATATATATATATATATATATATATATATATAGGTATATATATTAATATTATATATATAATAATATAAGCTATATATATATTATATATATATATATATATAATATATTTATATATATATATATATATATATATATATATATATATATATATATATATATATATATATATATATATATATATATAATAATATATATTATATAATATATATATATATATATATATATATATATATATATATATATATATATATATATATATATATATATATATATATATATATATATAAGATAATAATATCATATTATATTATATAACATATATATTAATATTTTATAATAATATTATAAAAAAAAAAAAAAAAAATCAAAAAAAAAAAAAAAAAAAAAAAAAAAAAAAAAAAAAAAAAACAATTTTTTTTTTTTTTTTTTTTTTTTTTTTAATTATTTATTATAATTATAAAATAATGAACGTATGATCGTAGCAGACATACATAATTACATACACGAACTTCCTCGCTGGAGGACGTATGCGACTAATAAATTCGGAAGAGCATTTATTGTATTAAAGATTAATTTTAATTAACAATTAATAATTATTTATTTAACAGAATTAATTATAAGTTTTTAATTAGCAATAAATAATTACAAATTATCATTATTGAATATATAATTAATTAATTATTAATTTATCTATTTATTGATGGAAATCATAATATAATTATTTAATTATAATTAAATAAAGTATATATTAATGTTTAAGATATATAAATATAATATATAAATAATATATATATAATATATATATAATTATTTATTATAATATAATATTATATATATATATATATATATATATATATATAATATATAAATAAATATGGAGAATCGCAAAAACATATAGCATTCTATAGATGAAATAAAGATCAGATCTATGATTTACTATTAATGATATAAATTCATATTATAAGACTTTATTAAGACAAAATTATAAATAAGTTTCGGCCTTTGGCCATAAAATATTGTCTGAAAATATTTAATGGCACAATAAAGTTATAAAAAATCAAAATGGGCCTACTATATATACAAAAAAATAAATAAATAAATAAATATAACATATGAAATATAAACACCTCTTACGTATCTATACTCGCATCTGCAACATCAGGGTATATCATCACGTACATCTATTCCCGTAATTTCACCTAATTTTTCTGAAATACGAAATCATTCTCTTTCCTGTCATTCCTCTATTTTTAAGAAACATTTTTCTGTTCTATCTTCACAATCTAATCCAACTACACTGTATCCCTGATCTCTGTTTATCCATAAATTAAAGCCAGACCTTGACATAATCTTACTACTATGCCCTTTTTGTCACCTCTCTCTAAATTTTATTTTCTCTATCTTTTATTCCATTGTTAGTTGTTAACACTCTTTATACTTTAGAACGCTTCATTTGTTCAACTTCTCATATGTTATAGTCCTGACCCCGTCAGACACATTTCTGAGTGTGCAACTCATCTTAGTCCGTGATCATAGCTCTTATTCTGTACTCTGTATCTAGTTTTATATATGTATCTTGTATTATACACTGTGAACTTGTGTTATTGTTTGTATGTATGTGGGTTGTATTATATACATATGTATGTGAGTATGTGCAATTGTGTATGTATATATATGGATGTATACGTGGGTGAACATGTAATATGCACAATGCGCTCTATCTATATTGATTAGTTGACATGTATGCTTTATTTTTTTTTTTTATTTATTTATTATTTTTTTATCTATTATTTTCATGTTATTTATCTAATTTATCTGAATTATTATCAAGATATTATTATATTTTA
>SEYY01009883.1:5000-12500 GCA_009176605.1 Armadillidium nasatum
ACAGGGTAGGTAAAATACATCATCGTATGCAGGTAAATCCTACAAAATCACTTATCAAAAATATAGTTAATTTACTTTAAGATTTTGCATAAGAAGAAAGAATTTTTGAGAGCTTTACTTAGCGGAATCTTTATTCTCAAGGATGTTTAGAACGGACATCGACATCAAATACAAAGAGAGCCAGTTAATATTTTTTTTAAACAAAAGGAAAGAGAGAGAGAGGGAGAGTAAAAGAGAGAAAGAGTGAAAGAGAGAAAGAGAGTAAGAGAGGAGAGAGAGAGTAAAAGAGAAAGAGAGAGAGAGAGAGTAAAAGAGAAAGAGAGAAAGAGACAGAGAGAGTAAAAGAGAGAAAGAGAAAGAAGCTTTAATCTAAATTTTGAACTTCACACTTTTCGTATATTTTAATAATAAAATTTAAACTTACATATTGTTTGTTTAATAATTATATTATTTAATATTTAATATATATATATATATATATATATATATATATATATATATATATATATATATATATATATATATATATATATATATATATATATATATATATATATATATATATATATATATATATTATATATATATATATATATATATATATATATATGATGAATAATTTCGTCTGAGTTGTTAATTTAGTTGTAATATCATTTTCCTTGAACTTATTCTTCGTCTTTCTTAATTAAAATAATAACATTAATCAAACAATTCCCTCTAGGCTTTATATATATATATATATATATATATATATATATATATATATATATATATATATATATATATATATATATATATATATATATATATATATATATATATATATATATTATAATATATATAATTATAATTGTAAATAGTAGCAGTAATAATTTCACAAAACTTTTATTAAGGAAATGGTACATTTACAGGTTTACAATTTAACAGTAGGTCCTATACTACTAAATTCAATAATAATAATAATAATAATAATAATAATAATAATAATAATAATAATAATAATATAATAATATTGTGACTGTCCAGTTTTCTGAAAAGGGCTGCTAGGGGAAAACACTGGGTTTAATTTGAGCCCTAATTATAATATATATATATATATATATATATATATATATATATATATATATATATATATATATATATATATATATATATATATATATATATATATATATATATATATATATATATATATATATGTAACGTTATCAATATTTCTGAAAATCGTGAAGTAGGAAAAGGACGCTTTTCCTTATTCTAATTTGCGAAGCTTAGAAATGATATTTTTATTATAATATTATTTCGTATTTTATTTATATTTTGAATGGAAAATGCATTCAAAATATAAATGGATTCTTTTGTATATAGAAAATTATTTTTATATTATTGTAATTTATATTTTGTTAAGTACTTAGTTGTAATGTCAAAATAACTGAATTTTGACATTAGTCATACTGTAGACTCGATGAAGGAAATATCTCTTAAAAGAATTAGTCATATATTAGACTCGAGTTGAGAATATGCTTATTTTAAAAGAAAGTCATACTTTAGGACTCTGGAATAAATAGAATTACTAATCAACTTTGAAAGGAATAGTTTAATTGTAAAACCCCTAGACAACATTAAAGTATTAATTAAAAGAACCCGACGGATCTAGAAGAGGGATCATTGAAATTAGAAGAATTAACATCTGGTTGCAGGGACAAGTTTTTAATAGGTTAGTCTTTAGGACAACCGCCAACTGAGTCCAGTAACTACAGATTAAAGCGATCAGTCTCAAGGACGATCAAGTTAATTCGATCGTCTAAAATTTAATACTCCCTCTGTCTTATAGTAGATCCGTAACAATTGGGTTGCCTGTCCGGGAAGAATTTTCTTCATATTGAAAAGAATTTACCAAGTTTATTTGGATAGTTCGAATTTACTAAATTTTGGTTTTATAGAAATAAAGTAGCGAATATTTTTAACGGAATGGATGCCGAAATTCAAAATTGTGTAAAGAATTGGGTTTAAAAGGAAAAGAAGCTATTGAATTTTTAAAGGAATCAAAAGAAAGAGCGGTTGCTGAAGCCGAAAGGGTTAGGATTGCCCAGAAAGAATCTGAAGAAAGATCAGCGGCTGAAGCTGAGAAAGTTAGAGCTGAAGCTGAGAAAGTTAGAGCTGAAGCTGAGAAAGTTAGAGCTGAAGCTGAGAAAGTTAGAGCTGAAGCTGAGAAAGTCAGAGAATTCGAATTGAAGAAAATCGAATTGCAATTACAATCAGGATTATCAAATCATATGACTACATTGAATAACCGGAATAACTGTAGAGTCGAAGATTTCGAGTTGGCTCCCTTCATTGACGGAGAGGATGATATTTATTACTACATAGAAAACTTCGAGTATTGTGCACAGAAAAATAAATGGAACCCGAATAATTGGGGCATATATTTAGCTGTCCTCCTTACGGGAAGAGCTCTTAGACGTATATGCACGAATGCCTAGTCAATGAGGCAAATGATTACTATTAAATTGAAATGTGCATTATTACCCAAGTTTCATAATGCAGAAGGTAAATGTCGTTTAATGAAAGAAGATAGAAATTTATATGATAAAGAGAATTTTGAAATAGAATTTATTAAATCGAAACATGAAATAGTGGTCTCCCCTTCAACTTTTGGAAGCGAACCTTTTCAACAAATAATCTCTAGTCAGGAATTCCCCATGAAAGGAGAGAATTCTCCTCCCAAAATTTTTGCTGAGAGTGAAGAACCGTCATCTCAGGTTCTACCGATTCCTCCTACATTACCTAAGTGGGAAAGGAATGAAGATGAAATTTCTTCTCTCTCTAAAGCTTTTGCAAAACGAGATGAGAAGGAAGAGAATCTTGTTACCTCCGACGTCATCAAAAGGACTGAAAATGCATTTTTTTCCAAGGAGTTAAGTAACAGATCATTGATTTCTCATAAAGCTCATATAGAAAAGAATAAAGAGAAAAAAATTGAGCGTAGAAGAACCCCAATTTCAGAATGGGGAAAATTAGACACTATTCAAGAAGCTAAAAAGAAAGGCTCTTCTATTCAAATAACTATTTCCCCTAAAACGGAATCGCAAATTGAACGACCAAGAATAGGAAAGTCAGAATTCGAATCTGAAAATGAAGTTGATTCTACCGCGTTAGATGGAAAATCTGTTGTTGAAGAGGACGACGAAGAACCCAAATACGAAATGCATATAGTGAAGAGTAGAGATCGTTCTCTACGTAACGAAGAAAAAATAGTTAGAAAGTCATGGTCAAATTGTGAGAAAGACTCTCAATTATACTCATCTCAGGATAAACGAAATTCTGAAGATCTTGATAAGGAACGTGTTAAAATTCAAAGGAATAATTCCTTAAATGAACAAGAAATATTGAACGAGATGGAACTTGATATAAAGGTCGACTTTAAACTCGACGATAACCTTCAAGAGTACTCTACGGAAAACCAAGGTGTTAATATTTCGAATCAACAAAGAATGCAAAAGAAGAAAAAGTTTGATATACATGTGAGTCCTAAATCCAGTGAGGACCATATTGATATTTCTATAGAAGAAATTGCAAAGTTTCGAAAGGAAGAAAATAAACAAATGATCAACCAGAAGGAAATTAATGACTTTAAAATTAGTCATGAACTAGAACCAGAGGAAGAGGACTCTGTGGAAGGTTCTAATATTGTTGCAATCTCAGAATTAATATTTAAAAGAGAAGATACGAAAGTAGAGTCAGATAACTATCTACTCTTTTCTAATTCATCTTGGTTAATAATGCTGAAAAGAATGAAATAAAATGGGAAAAGAAAATGAAAATGAATCATTTCAAGAGAAAGAGAAAGGAAAATAACGATAATAACGATGATGGAAGAAATAGCTTAAAGTGTAAGTGCGATATAGGAACAACATGTAAAAGCCTTATGATTCGGACGCAATTATTAAAGTCTTTTAAATATAGAAGAAAAGGAATAGGCAGATCCGAAAGATACCAGGAAATCGGAGTGAAAACCGAATTCAAAAGCCGAATTTGGCAAAGAACGAGATCGATTAATAATCGCCTTTATAATTCCGATAAAGAATGGAGTGTTGTGTCCTCCTGCAAATTTTTAAAACTTGGAGGTCATCAAGGAAAAAACAATTCCTTCATCGAAGATAAAAGATATGAGGACGCTTTTGTCTCTTCAGGAAAATATAAAAGAAAATCAGATAAATTACCTGAAAGTTCCGCGTCGAAAACAAAGAGATTAGAAAATTCTAAGAAATGCTCAGACATTATTGCTCTGGATTACCTCGGAGAATCACTGAAAAGAAGTTTAGAGAATACTTTGAGTCATATGATAAAATTTTAATGGCACAAGTGGAAAAGGATCCACAAACGGGACAGAGCAAAGGTTTGATTTTATCCGTTATGCAAGTTGTGAAGTCCAACAAAGATTTCTTGGTCAGCGCCATACGATTGATGGTAGAGTTTGTGATGTCAAAATGCCAAATTCTTTGGAAGGAACCGAATGGATGGTGGCAGCAGAAGATAATTATAATCAAGAAATCAAAAGTACAGATGATCCGGATATATGTTATTGAAATGAAGTTTAATCTTGATAACGTTAATGTTAATGAAAATTAGAGTTTTCATCTTAAATGGGAGCGTATGTAACGTTATCAATATTTCTGAAAATCGTGAAGTAGGAAAAGGACGCCTTTCCTTATTCTAATTTGCGAAGCTTAGAAATGATATTTTTATTATAATATTATTTCGTATTTTATTTATATTTTGAATGGAAAATGCATTCAAAATATAAATGGATTCTTTTGTATATAGAAAATTATTTTTATATTATTGTAATTTATATTTTGTTAAGTACTTAGTTGTAATGTCAAAATAACTGAATTTTGACATTAGTCATACTGTAGACTCGATGAAGGAAATATCTCTTAAAAGAAAGTCATATATTAGACTTGAGAGTTGAGAATTGCTTATTAAGAGAGAGTCATATCGTGGACTCTGATTGAAATAGAATTACTAATCACTGAAAGATAGTTTAATTGTAAAACCCTAGACAACAGTAATAAATATTTATTAAAAGAACCCGACGGATCTAGAAGAGGGATCATTGGAAATTAGAAGAATTAACATCTGGTTGCAGGGACAAGTTTTTAATAGGTTAGTCTTTAGGACAACCGCCAACTGAGTCCAGTAACTACAGATTAAGCGATCAGTCTCAAGGGACGATCAAGTTAATTCGACGTCTAAAATTTAATACTCCCTCTGTCTTATAGTAGATCCGTAACATATATATATATATATATATATATATATATATATATATATATATATATATATATATATATATATATATATTAGGTTAGGTTATTGTAACAAAACTATAGAAATATTAATGATAGAGTTAGTCATGCAAGTAACAATAACAGAGACGTTACTTATTATGTTTATTACAATAATACAAATAATAATAATAATGGCAACAATGATATTTACTCTAATAATAATAATAGTAATAATTATGACGATGATAATAATTACTAATTTTAATAACATTGGTAATAATAGCAATGATGAAGCTGATAAAATAATAAGTAATAATAATAAGTAATAATAATAATAATAATAAATAAATGATAATATTGTTATAATTCAAATCATTATTATTCTGATTATGCATATTTATGCTTATGACAATACCTACAATAATATTTTTTTTTTTTTTTTTTTTTTTTTTTTTTTTTACCATACTCCTGTAGGTGCTAGCACCTGTCAGCTGTCTCGAACAAGACTTGAGTTTCTTGAGCAAGGCAAGGCAATCAGTTGGTGGCTTGCTAGGCCTATCCCAACATACTGAACCACTTTTATTATAGGTTATTGCCTTACCACTGTACCACTTAATATATACACAATAACAATAATATACTAAAATTAATTATAATTAAATAATAATAATAATAATAATATTATTGTTAATAATAATAATATATAATTACTTAAAAATGGGATGAAAAAAAAAAAAAAAAAAAAAAAAAAAAAAAAAATAAACTAATATATATATATATATATAATATATATATATATATATATATATATATATATATATATATATATATATATATATATATATATATATATATATAATATATATATATATATTATATATATATAATATAATAATAACAATAATAAAATAAAAATTAATAACAATAATAAAAATTAATAATAATAATAAAAAATAATAACTAATAATAACAGAAAGAAAAAAGGAAAATGGAAGAAAATAAGGAAAAAAAAAAGAAAAAATACAAAAAAGGGGAAGAAGAAAAAAGAACAAAAAATAGTATAAAAAAATATAAATCCTTTTTATTTAAGTTTAAATGTGTAAAATTTTATTCAAAACTGATTATTATTCTCTCTTAAATTCAAATTTCTGTTTTTGGAGTGTGAATTAAATGTTAAAAGATTTTGTTTGCAGAATAAAATAGTATACAGATTACTTTAATTAAATTTATAATAAAATTATAAAAATACTAACATAAAACTGTATAAGACTTTTAAATCGTACAAACGTCAGTAGAACCACACACAAATTTCAATCCACATATACAAACATACGTTCATATTATTTTTTCAAAGTTATCACCATCATTCACGGGCATAGCCCTATTCGAGGAGTATGATTCCTAGTTCTAGGGGAAATTGAGTTATATGTTATCCCTGACTAAGTTGATAAGTTACACACTTTATTTGGGTTTGGAAAAGTAAACCCTGCTCTGGCTCAGCCAAATCAAGGGTATTCTTGACCATCGTGACCGTGGCATATATATATATATATATATATATATATATATATATATATATATATATATATATATATATTATATATATATATATATATATATATATATATATATATATATATATATATATATATATATATATATATATATATATATATATATATATATATATATATATATATATATATATATATATATATATATATATATATATATATATATATATATATATATATATATATAGTTTGACACATAATTCAAATGTCAATAATTAAGAATAAAATTTATAGCTGTTTGCTTTATAAATAAATATCTTTAATTCTTCATTGATCTTTAGAAACGATTAATAATAATAATAATAATAATAATAATAATAATAATAATAATATAATAATATAATAATAATAATAATTTTTATAATAATAATAATATAATTTAAATGGCTGAGATAAAAATAATTAATTTATTAAAATTTTTATATTTTCAATTTATATATATATATATATATATATATATATATATATATATATATATATATATATATATATATATATATATATATATATATATATATATATATATATATATATATATATATATAGGTAGTTATATATTAGTATCCCTATAGGATCGAATTATATATAATATAATTATATATAATATATATATATATATATATATATATATA